>CAIGQQ010038251.1:658367-698362 GCA_903798035.1 Danio albolineatus
AGATAGATAGATAGATAGATAGATAGATAGATAGATAGATAGATAGAACAACTCAGAGCAAATTCTGTGTTAATTGTCAGAGAAAATTTTGCATGTTTTGCACCTGACTGCAGGAACAATGCAAATGAAGTAAACACAACCCCACAAAAAAGTAAAATTAGACAGAATTTGCATGTTGCAATTTCTCATTTTACTGGTTTTGAAGACTCGTGAATGACGCAGCTGTTTCCTGTGATCTGTCGTACTGTACTCTGCAGCATTTCTGCACTGCTTATCTAGCATTAAGTAAATAACTACTGCCGTCTTCAATAGAAAATCTATGTGTGCATTTTGCATTTCTCTGTTTTGAAAGAGGCTTTTTGTGCTGTAATACCACATGCAAAAGCGGTTCAGTCGTGAGGTATTGGTTCATACTATTAGTTCATACACTAATGAACTCATACAAGTTTTTGCTGGTTTTATCAGCATTTCCTGTGGACAAGAAAAGAGGATGCTCTTTATTTTCACTTCACATTTTTCCCGAATGCATATTTTTCATATTACGCAATAATGTCTTGCACAAAAGCTGAAGATTTGTGTTTATAATCCCTTTAATAATCAGTTGTGCTTTTCTGATGTAATGATTAATTGAATAAAAAATGGTTTGATATTGTTTTAACTATTTCCTACTGTTTATCACTGTCAGTGCAACATTATATATCTTTGTTTTAATTGTTCATTGCTAAAATCATTGTGTGTATATAAGTGTGAAATTAGTGCACATTTTTGGATTTTACTTACTGAATTTAATAAATTATCTTAAAAATGTATATTGTAGTGGTGTTTTCAATATATGACCAGTTGTTTTCCTTTATACGTAGTGCTGGGTGATTTGGCCTAAAATCTAAACCTGATTAATTGTACATAATTACGATTAATGAACGATTATTTTACGTATTTATTTATTTATTTTAATTAAAAATTTTTTTTTTGGCCTCATAGCTCGCGGACAAGTTTCGTACAGAAAAAAAACTGCAGACGCCGTCCTCACTATTACCTAGGTCGCCTCTATGGACACGCTGGCCCTGACTGGAGGACACGACGGCAGCCATATTGCGCCAGACCGCACACCACACTCCAGCTGATTGGTGGAGAGGAGACAGAGTGATGAAGCCAATTGTGATATGAGGATGGTTAGGAGGCCATGATGGACAGAGGCCAGTGGGTAGATCTGGCCAGGATGCCAGGGTTAAACCCCTACTCTTTTTCGAAGAACATACTTCGATGTTTTTAATGACCACAGAGAGTCAGGACCTTGGATTAACGTCTCGTCCGAAAGATGGTGCTCACTTTGCAGTATAGAGTCCCCTTCACTATACTGGGGCATTAGTACCCACACAGACCGCAGATTGAGCACCCCCTGTTTGCTTCACTAACACCACTTCGGGCCGCAACCTAGCTTTCCCATGTGGTCTCCCATCCAGGTACTGACCCAGTACTTAGCTTCAGTGGGCAACCATTGCAGAGAGCTAGCTGCCGGCACAGGTAGGAAGAATAAACAGGTAGGGAAAGTAATTGAAAAAATCAACTTGGAAAAATTTGATTGATTATAGGTTCTGAGTGTCGCTTAATCGCCCAGCCCCATTTATACGACCTCAGTGTATCACCAGAAAACATTTTGTTTTGCATGTGTTTTATTTTTGTTTTGTTTTTTGGCCTCTCAAAGTGTTGGAAGCTGTTGACTTGCATTTTCTCAGTCATCAAGGGCCACATCTTACAGCTAAAAATCTTTTATTTTCTATGACCCGACGGTGAGTAAACTAGCCTCAAATTGAATTTTTTTTGTGTGAAATATCCCCTTAACATTTAGAATTGTTTCAGAGTTTGTTGCTCCATTTGAGACGTATTTGTGTTTGGATTCAGCTGGTTGGGGTCCCGATGACACTCAAGGAAAGAGCTGCTTGTTTGTTGTCATCTGACGTCAATTCAATGAGATTCATATGACTGAAGCATGTGACGAGTCTCCAGAAGAAGACTCGCAGAGGAGAACAGGTTAGGAGCAGATGACAAGAATGCTTTCACAGTTGTGTTACAAGTAATATCATTATTTGAATAATTTGCATATTTGTGTGGGGTGTGGGTAGGGGGTTTGGGTGGCTGGGGGCGTGATGTGGTCAAAGGGTAAATCTATTTCATTTGTTGTAAAGAATGTGTGAAGATTTTGTATGACCATTTATTGTATATGTAAAATCTGTTTAAAAAATGATCTAAATAATTTGCATATGCTTCACACAGTCAAATGAACGTTCTTGTCCAGGCACGGGCTTAACTTGACTTAAAGTGCCAGGTGAGGGCAAAAGTACAGTGTTTTGTTTGATGCAGAGCCTTTGGTGACATCACAAATGATATGCAAATTCAGTTCCTTTTTAAATGTCCCAAAAATCTATTTACTTTGCTACGCTGAGTTTTGTTACATTTTATCGTTTGTGGTTGAGGTTGTTTTACCTGCTTTCCATGAACCTAAAGAGCAGATGTGCAAATCATGTTTGTGTATGTGTGTGACCTAGTTTAGCTCGCTTTAAACTGCATTCACACACACAAAAAAAAGCATCTGAGTGTATGTGTGTGCGTGTAGTTAAATATGATGGATAAATATGCATTTGTAGCTAAATTGTTAACGGTGCCAAACAGCATTTCCCATTGTTTACATCTTTGTTTACGCCCTTACTACAATCTACTGCTTCTGCTATTATGGATGGAGCTGCTCCTTCTTTAAGTTTTTTTTAGCTGAATCCAGCACTGCACTGGGAGAGATTCTGTAAGCTGTCCTTTGTCAAATGCTAGCTATATACATTTTTAGAATTCTCTGGAACATAATTAAAATTACTTCTCTCTTTGTGTCGTGTCCTTTGGAAGCCCAAATGCAGAAACAGAATAAGCTCTGTAAAAAAAGCAGGATTTAGACATACCTGTCAACATTGGGATGTGAAAATAAGGGATTTGCCTACCATAATAAGGGATCCCCCCCCAAAAACAAACAAAAAACAGCTCCCAATATTATATAATAAACATTTAAACAGTCAGTAATTAGTAATTTTTTTAAAGTTATTATTTACACTGGAAAATATACTAGTATACATTAGCAAACAGTTTAGCTTATTAAAAATAGCTATGATAAAGACATAGAATCAAGTTACCAAAGCTCATTAATCTTTCTCTCACTGTACATCTTACACATTCTGAATAAAGAGCAACGAATGAATCTCATTTATTTAGATTTTTCATTTTATTACATTAAATAATAGAGGTGTCACTATTAAAATGCACACATGTGTTACAATGAAAGCATTCGATTGCTTTCCTAACGTTTATTGCTAATTTAGGACTAAATTTGTTGTTTGGAAAAAGAAAAAAAACATCAAGATCGACATCTTTACATGTTATTATTATTGATTATGTGTATATGTCTGTTCAAACACGCACCCAACCCATATCAACTTTCGCTCTGCTTCAAATCGCATGTACAGAATCCATTAGGGAAACAGCATCTATTTATCACTATGGAGCGCGTCAGCTGACAGTAACGCACCTCTTTATAACTGTTTTGAGGATTGCATAGGAGGAGCGACGGCACCTGTAATGAAAAGGAAAGGGAATCCCGCCATTTTTATATTTATTTCAAAGTATTTCATGCCTAAATAAAATGAAAGCACAGAACTGACTCACATTTAAGGACAAGGGACAGCCACTTTTTGGTTCAGCGGTATGGATTGCATATAGGGAGGATCGGCTCTTTAATGTTTATTGCCACCCTTCAGAGAAAGACTGAAAATATGCGAGAAATATGGGAAAAGACCTTTACGGGATGATAGCGGGATAGAACTGTAAAATACGGGAGAATCCCGGCAAAAACTGGAGCTTTGACAGGTATGGGTTTAGATGGCATTTTAGCTTTTTCTGCTATAACATTACAGCACCTATGGCCATACTTCTTCGCTGCGCTGGGTATATATGTAACCTGAAGGGTTTATGATCTCATTAACCAGGATGTTTTTTTTTTTTGTAGTCCCCAAACTTTGTTCGCTGTAGGCTTTGCTGAGTTAACTCTGTAATAGTCAATGTCTCCCTTTGCATTGAACTTTGAGCGTCTTACATTCAGAGATGCTGTTTATGTTCACACAGCTACATTACACATCAACTAAAGTTTAAAATGTGATATCGTAGTGGAGCACCCATTTAAGTGGATTGAACATAAAACAATTGAGTTGTCCCCAAAAAATCTCATTCTAAATAATATTTTTTTGGAGTGTTGCTTTATACACTACAAAAAATGCAGGCTTCCATACAATTCCTTCATGCTGTTCTAACACATTACTATTAATCTTTTAATTACATTTTTATTTTATTTATGACTTTTTAGTTAACTTAATGGTTTTTACAATTTTAAGTGGATTGAACATAAAACAAATAAGTTGTCCCCTAAAAAAACCAATAATTGTGTTGATTCAGCTCAATTTAAAATACGTAAGCTTGAACAAGCAGCAAAAATATTTTTTAAATGTATTAAATGATCTGCTGAATGAGTAAATGTGTCAAATGTTAGTTGTATTTCTGTTTTGAAGGTGCACTGTGAATTTATGTAGCTCTCAAGTTGTTTTGTAAGACAAGAAAGCAGCAGTTTAACTGCATGACAAAAATAAGTAAAGCAAAGTTTCTGTGTTCTTGTGCATGTCTCAGCACTCACCCTGTGGCTTTTCTGTTTCCATAACGTATTTCCTGTATTTCACTCTTGCATCGGTGAGAGTTTGAAAACAGTTGAGAGCTTCTGATGAACCAGGGCTATGCCTCACACTTTTACAACAGCTGTACACCATTTTGTGCATATCACAATTCACTTTGGACTTGAAAGCACACTTCTGAGTTTGTTTCCATTATTAATAGTGATGCTTCTAATTACAAATGGGGTTCAAATGAACACCTTTTACTCAGGTTTTGAGCCATGTGTGTTTGTGTTGTAAATGAAAAAGAAACACACAGTTATCAATAGTACATATACTGTATAACTCTGTTAATGGATTGCACTGCTACCTCAAGACAAACAAAATCAACATGGCCTGTACAGTATCAAGCTCATTTATTCAAGAACAACTATTAAATAAATTGTCCTTAAATGTTTTGTGAGGGCACAGGGCAGCATCTCTTCAGAAATTTGCTGTCAAGTTGTCAGTTCAAACAAAAGTTCACAAGCTATGTTTGCTGAAGTTTAATTCCATTTATTTCATTTTTTTATCACAAGATGCTGTGTTTTTACCATTTTTTTCACAACTGCTCTGAAAGAGCGTAGAATTCAAATAAATCAGAGTTTGCTTATTTAACTTAAGGTAATCTTTACTCATATTTTAAGATATTAATACACAGAGATCTCACTGATGCCTCACTTCCTTGACTTGAAAAGGTATAGTAAGTAATCCGATGGGTATTTTGAGCTGAAACTTTACAGACATATTCTGGAGACACAAAAGAGAAAGAGGTAAAATAAGTGCCCTTTAAACAGAAGGGTAATACTATAATATGACAAATTAATAAGATTATTACTTAAATATTTTTATTTTTACTTTTAAAATATTAAAATGAGCCATTATAACACCCAGGGTGACTCTAACATTACATTCATCATGCACATGTTATTCAAATCTTTTCAAATAGCTTTGGAGGGAACTTGAAGTCCCCAAGAAATCAAAACTAACCATATAATTCTGTTAGCTAATATTGCTAGTTTTGTGACGTCGTTAAGAATAAAATTAGTTTGCCCTTCTAATCTGTAATTGAAATTTGACAGTACACCTCCTGGTTTTTCGGTTAATTGTCAGATTACTTATATCTTCGGAATCAGGTGAGGCTTAAATATTTAACGCCCCTCCAGTTGTCAGTTTTGACAACAAACAGAAATGGTGAGGAGGAGGAGTCTGTTAGGTTGTAATAACTTTTCCCAAACTCCTTTTCCCATCTCTCTGAATGAAATGACCACATTACTACATCCATTCATCTTTCAGTGGAAACAAGCCACATCCACTGTTTTCTCTTTTAATATTCTGTTTCTCTAGGAACTGCGACACAATATGAAACACATTTGGTCACAGCTTCTGGTTCATGGGGATTTTAAAGGGATGGTTCACCCCCCAAAAATGATAAATTGCTCACAATTTACTCACCCTGAAGAGTTTTTCTTTTAAGAGGCTATTTTGAAGAAAGTATGAAAACCTGTAACCAGGGGCAGTCCCTGTAGCCCCCCTGTGTAAACTCTGGCCACCACAATATGATTTTGTTGTTGATATTATTAACTGTACTTACATAAATTCACAATATTTCAATAAATGCATAATTTAATAAATAAATAAAATGCAGACACTAAATTATTGTGGATTGATTGGCGCCACAGACGTAGCAGATTCACTGAGATACTTTTTATTAAGACATTATTATTTTTGTAAAAGTTGTGATTTATCCCATTGAAAACCACAAATCCAAATAAATAAATTAATAGATGCATTTTGAATTCAGCTTTTTACAATCTAGTTTATTTAGCACCTCCATTACTTTGCTGGTTGACTTAAAAGGGCCAAAAATCTCAATGATTTTGTGGATGTGTTTTGCAATAAGGTGCATCAATAGAACAAGATGTATTAATAATATTGTGCCTCAAAAAGGAACGTGGATGAATGATATTAGAGCCTGTATAGTGAGTGTGTGTGCATGTAGTAATGCCTTTTGTTCAGTTTGTTCATTTGTTTGTTTTTATGATTAATTAATTAATCTTCATAGATTTTAGACATGCTTTATACTGTTTGCAGTACAATAAAAGTATGTGAAAAATAACTGACCTGAAAAGTGTTTTTCAACTAAATATTGATTTATATTTGGTTTGCATGTGTACTTGCTGAATTATTTCAGGGAATAAATTGCAGTATTTAAAGAGTAATTAATGAAATTAATTAAAACCACACTATTTCATTTACCAGTAACAAAAATATAACATTACTCATTAATCACAATATATACACAATTCTTTTTTGTGTGTGTGTGTGTGTGCCACCCCAAAATTTTCTGGGGGTGCCACTGCCTGTAACCACTGACTTCCATAGCAGAAAAAAACAACAGAAGTCAGTGGTTACAGGTTTCCGGTATTCTTCAAAATATCTTCTGTTGTGTTTCGAACAAGTAAAGAGTAAGTAAATGATGGTAGAATTTTCATTTTTGTGTGAATTGTCCCTTCAAGTTTGAGAGACAACACCTATTTTACATAAAAACAATTAATGGTATTAGTTTTACACTTCAATATGTTATTGCTCTCACACACTGCAAAATGACTGAATGACAACTGAAAGATATGTCTTTGAAGATAATATGGGTTTGTTCTGTGTATATTTTCTTTGAAAAATGTGGTTGTGCTGCTTTTTTTGCTCATGCATTGTGCTGTTTGTTTAAATTGAAGTATCACATCAAACTAAATAAACCTGTTTTCTGTCTTTTCAGGAATTGTTCTTTGTTATTGTCTTACCGTCACTGCAAACAGCAAATACTACAGATTCTTTTGAAACATGCGCACTTGAATTAAGCTGTGCTAATTCTATAGTTGCTATGGTAGTGCAAAAACTATGTCAACTTTTTAAAAGTAAAAGTAATTTTGAAAAGTAATTTTAACCCAATACTATTAAGTTATCTACAACTACACACTTCAGTTAACCACAGTTATTGTATCAGGTAAACCTATAGGCGTATGTTGTAGCATTCATTAGCAAAGAAACACTATATAAACATACAGTAAATTTTATTATTTAACACAGGTTAAACACCAGAGGATTTATTATAGGTTAGTACAACATTTTGTGATGAAGGTCTATTTTGAAACTTACTGTAATTTAATAATGCACTGGCTGTTAACAATAAAAAGATGGCACAAAGGAACACAAGACATGTTTGAATATAAGATGACATTTAGTGAAAGTATTATAACGTGTATTTGACTGTTAACTAACAGAGGTAGACACATTTGTGAGTTGTAAAGAAAATGGCTAAAACCTAAATCCCTTCTGTAAAGCGAAATATTTGGTGTGAAATTGCTTGATCACATTACATTTTTAATTTTATGAATAGAAAGCAGCATGAAATAAATATTTAAACTGTGTGTACATGTTACAAAACATGTACAATTTTAGCAAAGTTTCTATGCAGTCAAAAACTAATAGGTGAATGAGGATTCACACCAAAAAGATTATAGGCGCCTCCTTTTCAGGTTACTATTCGCTGCCTCCTGTTGTTTGTAGATATAAATACACATATTTTTTTACTTGTGTGGATACGACTAAAAATAAACTCAAATAATTTCTTTAAGTTAAGATATGTTAAGTTATAGAAGTGCTGCAAGAAAACTAAAAAATCCTTTATAATATATTATTTAATGTCAAATATTAAATAAAACAATATTAATAATGTAATAATGTAAAATTCATAAAAAGTTAAATAATTATTTTCATTATGCATTCATTAATGAGATATTAAAGTTTTATGTGTAGACACAGCAAAGCAAACATAGTTAATTTGGGCTATTAAATACATCAGCAATGAAGCTTGGAAATCATCTTGTGTAAAAAATTATGAGGCCAAACAACATCAAATGTGTATGGCTACATGCACGAATACTCAGTTTGTGAAATGTTTAAGGAAGCTAAAACAATCTGCCATAGGAGAACTGTTTAGATTCCCCAAAGTACCTTTCGAAGAACAGTTGTTAAAAGAACTAGTGTTTATTGTGTAAGTCAACATATCATCGCCATCAGCGTGACCAGTGCGTGTGTCATTTACTGAGAAGTGAGAACAAGATAGACCAAATACGTGCAGATATATTTTTGGCAATAGTAAAAGATGTGCCAAAAACCATTAGACTGTAAGCCCGGATAATACGACTTAAAAATCAGTTTGCCCACTTTTCTATCAAGTGCATCTACTCAAACAACAGCTAATAGATTGACCCCAGTTTTAAAGGCTTAAAACTCACAAAATAAGTTGTTAATACCCCCGAGAAGATGAAAGCTTGTTTAACATCTGGACTTAGGATAGTACACCCAAAAATGGAAATTTACTCACCCTCGAGTTAAGTGGTTCGTTTTTCTGTTGAACACAAAAGTATACATTTGGAAAACCTGTAACCATTTATTTCCAGAAGGAAAAACAAATACCATGGAAGTCAACGGTTACAGATTTCTAGCTTTTTTCAAAATATCTTTGTTTGTGTTCAACGGAAGGATGAAACTCAAACAGGTCTGGAACAAATGGAGAATGAGTAAAAGATGACAGAATTTCCATTTTTGTGTGAAGATTTCTTTTAAGCAGATGAACATATTGGAGAACACACTTTATACTGTGTTTACATACAAGTGAAAAGTTGTTCATTTAACTTCACAGAATGAATTTTTATTATTGTAAATAAAAGTATATGTACTAAATAAACTGTAATTTTGGGCCTTTTTTCACAATACAATGCGAAATAAGTAATAACTGTAAGCTGACCTTTACACTGGAACAGGAAGATGACACTTTGTCTAATTTGAGAAAAGGTGATAAATGAGTCCGAGAAGACAACAGAAGGCTCGAGGCAGGTCTGTATGAATGTTGAAAGATGGTGAACACAAAGCTGTGGACTTTTTTCATCGATGCAGAGGATTCCTATGGAAACTTAAAAGTATGGGTCCTCGTAAGAGACATTCTATTGATGAAAGAAAAAAAGAATGCAAAATGATGATACTAGTTAAATAACAAAAAAGCAGAAAAGGGCCAGAATAAAAGATGAAAAGATGATGAAAATAGGCAATGGGTAGACTTTTTCCTGAAGATGCTCATCAAAATTGGAAAGTAATTTTAAGAGCATTATGGTGCACACTTATGTTCCTTGTGTATCTTTTTAAGAGCACATGGCTTTATGATTTACTTTTAAATATACAGTGTGCAAGTAAATTAGGTAATATGCCTCAGAACCAGGGCTTGACATTAACACCTGCCAACCCGCCAAATGCGGGTAGATCTCAGCTGTGACAGGTTAGACAAACACCCACACCAGTCGCTTTGGCTGGTTGAAAACAATTTTCAATTTGCCAGAGCTGCTTTGTCCGTGAAGATCAGAATTTTAGTTTAAGACTGTTTGTCAATATGTGTGCATATTTCCTCTGGATGCTCCGGTTTCCCCACAAGTCCAAAGACATGCGGTACAGGTGAATTGGGTAAGCTAATCTGTGCCTAGTGTATGAGTGTGAATGGAAGTATGTGTTTCCCAGTGATGGGTTGTAGCCGGAAGAGCATCCGCTGCATAGAACATATGCTGGATAAGTTGGCGGTTCATTCCGCTGTGGCGACCCCAGATTAATAAAAAGGGACTAAGCCGAAAAGAAAATGAATGAATAAATGAATGAATATTATTAGCACATATTATTATTTTTCTCAATTGTCTACAGAACAAACCATAATTATACAGGGACTTGCTTAATTACCTTAACTCTAACTCTAAGAAACGTGGGTTCAATCCCTGCTCAGAGTGAGTTGGGTGCAGTAGCTGGTTACATTGGTGCCAGATGAGACCTGGATGAGAGTGAGGTTTAGGTGGTGAGTTTAGCAGAGGCCAGCTAGTGAAGTGCTGTGCAAGTAAACCGCACATCTCTGACCTCTAAAGGTGCTCTAGTGACAGACACTATAGGTTATGATCTTTAACCTCCTTGTTAGAGAAACAGACTCCCATGCAAAGAGCTGTGGGTTTGATCCCACCTCTGAGCGGGTTGGGTAGTGTAGGACTGGTGAGGTTACACAAAGATAAAAGAAATCATTTATTAGAAATGAGTTATTAAAACTTTTATGTTTAGAAATGTGTTGAAAAAAATCTCTCTGTTAAATAGAAATTGGGGAACAAATATACAGGGGGCTAATGTGCATCATTCATTGCAGGGTCATGATCATCAAACGCAATATAGTGGCTCTTATTCGCCATTGTAAAGTCATGAGTTCGAACAATTACACAAAATGGTGGCCCTTATTTTTTTGAGAAACATTACCAGAAACTCTTCTGCCTATTCTACCTATTTCTCTGTTTTGCCTTCCTAACCTTGCAGCATGCGTCTATACTCTTCCTCTCATTTGTTCAACCTGTTTGTTTCAGGGCTTCACAGTTGCACCATCCAGTTTGGTACTCAAAACCCAACAACAGTGATGACAAAGGTTTACTTATGTTCAATATATGAGTCTGAGATGAAGAGTCTTGTTTAAGAAGCTGTACGAGAGCTTCTCTTACTGTTGGGCCCTGAAATTAACGCCTGTAAACCTCTTGCAGAACTAAACCTTTGTTTCAAATTATATTTATCTGAACTAATATTTAAGGTTCTTTATTTTAGTGAAGTTTATCAGCGAAAAAAGTTTATTTAGCAGAAAAAGAAAGAGTTTTTGTTGCTGAAAATGTTTAAATATACAAGAGAATTGTTTTTATGAGAGATTTCAGTACACAGGTAAACAGTACACTCTCAGAAAGTACACTCTTTTCAAAAGGTACACATTTGTACTTCAAGGGTCCATATTGGTACCTCAAAAGTATATACTCACATGAATATTCATTCATTCATTTTCTTGTCAGCTTATTCCCTTTATTAATCTGGGGTCGCCACAGCGGAATGAACCGCCAACTTATCCAGCATATGTTTTACGCAGCGGATACCCTTCCAGCTGCAACCCATCAGTGGGAAACATCCATACACACTCAGCGCATGTTTTTGGCCTTTCGGTGGAAACCGGAGCACCCAGAGGAAACGCACGCCAACACGGCGAGTACATGCAAACTACACACAGAAGTGCCAACTGACCCAGCTGAGGCTCGAACCAGCAACCTTCTTGCTATGAGGCAATTGTGCCACTCACTGCCCCACTGTGAGGCCAAGTATATTAGTACCTTAAAATTTTAAGAGGAACACTTTTATACTTTTTAGGTTCTAATATGAACACTTGAGGTATTATTATGGACCCAGTGACAGCTCACGTACCTTTATTTCTAAGAGTGTAGTCAACATTTGAGGTGGATCATCACCTTTCAGCCAATAATATCCAGAAACCTATTAAACAACACACATTCTTATCTTGGGATAATTACAAAAAAAGTATCCACTTCAAATGTTGACTACTGCTGTAGACAAATTTGTATGTACAAATTTGCACACTTCCTAATAAAATTATGATCAGAGTTGGAAAGGTTACTTTTACAAAATTACTTGCTTTAAATAGTAATGTGTAACGTAAACCATTAGACCAGTGGTTCTCAAACTGTGGTACGCGTACCACTAGTGGTACACAAGCTTCCTTCTAGTGCTACGCGGAGGAATCTCTGAATAATTAAAGTAAAAAAATAAACACACTTTTAACCCTTTGACGCCTAGGATAACACTGTTGTGATCAGTAAATAGATTTTAATAGGCTAAACCTTTTATTTAATGGCTGACAATAATAAATATTCTGAATTTGAAGAATAATCCGCTTTGTTTTTGAACTGTGCAGTGCTGTAGCTGCTTCATTAGGCCTACTACGTTACTGTACTTCAATACCGGTTATTATGGTGGTACTTGGAGAGACCATTTTTTTCTGGGGTGGTATTTGGTGAAAAAAGCTTGAGAACCACTGCAGTAGACTATACTCAAGTTTAGTAACCTAATCCAAACATTTTAAATTAGAGCAGCACATTATGTATATATATTTTAAATTGTGATGACGCTATCAGTGAATTGGGTAAACAAAACTGGCTGTAGTGTAAGAGTGTGTAAATTCAATCTGAATACTAGTATCCTGTAAAATATCTAATAAAATTACTGTGATCATGGCAAAGAAAAAATCAATCAGTTATTAGAAATGAGTTATTTAAACTATCATGTTTAGAAATGTGTTGAAAAAATCTTCTCTGTTAATTAGAATTTGAGGAAAAATATAAAAGAATTCAAATTTAACAGGAGGGCTAATAATTCTGACTTATTCTGGACAACTGTATACAGTATATATCTATAACTGGCCTTGGGGCCTTTTAAAGCCGTCCACCAGTGTCTCTAATAATGATTGTTTCCTGATTCTGCAAATAACCACTTTAAACCTATGGCTTTTTTTAGCACAACGTGAATATGACCCTCAACCACAAACGCATGCGTCAGTACTTTAAAACTGAAATTTCTACATCACCAAAGAGCTGACTAAAATAAGCTGTCCATTAATCTATACGTTGTTAGGAAAGCCAACATGCAACTACTTGAAAATCTGGAAATGAGGTATAAAAAAATGTAAATAATGAGACAATTCCATTTAAAGTTGTCCCAATGAAAGGCTTAGCAATGCATATTACTATTTAAAAAAAAGGAAAACATTTTACTGAGGTAAGTATTCATGTTTTAATGTCACCTTTCAGCAGTTTAATGCCAGCACTATTCAAAACATTCATTTTATTTTCGGCTTAGTCCCTTTATTATTCTGGGGTCGCCACAGCGGAATGAACCGCCAACTTATCCAGCATATGTTTTACACAGCGGACGCCCTTCCAGCCGCAACCCATCACTGAGAAACATACACTCAATTCATACACTCATACACTACGGCCCATTTAGCTTACCCCAATTGTCTTTGGACTGAAAAAATAAAGGTTTGATATTTGATAACTTTTTTGGATCCACTTCAAATGTTGACATGAGACTAACGCAAAACCAGATTTTAATCACCTAAATGAAAAGCTGAATGGTTTATCTTTTATATAGAGCATTATGACAGAAATCATTGATAAATATATCAGCAGAAGTGAGATTTGTCTTCACACACATTTGATCATTCTTGCTCTCCCTGGGAATCGAACCCACAACAATGGCATAATTACACATGGCAATTAACATATTAATTAGTCTTCTAATATAGTAATTTTACTTTTATAATTGTGATTGATCAACATTTTTACAGTATAGCCCAGTAAGAGATGTTGGGTGGAGCAGCAGGACGTACAGTTGAACAAAAAGGGATCCTGTAAAACAGGTACAGAGAATGTTGCTTTGATGAATCAGTGTTTATTTGGAAAAGATGTACTTGAGGCTGGACTGTTGGACGCACGAAGTGAGATCATTTAATGAAGGTCCATCCACTTTTGCCTATATTTCCATAAGCAGGAGATTACAGTCTGATCTGTGAAATGATATGATATGAAAATATAATAACCACCTAATAAATCTTTTGAATTTTTAAACAGGACAAAACACTTTAAGGATACAGGTTTGCTCAAAAGATGATCAATCGTGAAGTTTTTTTTTTTTTTTTTGCATTTCTGGCAAATAGATGCACTGATTTTGTACAATTTTCATACTCCAATATTAATGTGCCTTTTTAATTCGGATGCATTGATTCATATTTGAGGTTTGCATTAACCAAAAGTCCAGCTAAACTTTGTACTGTCCATGTTATTAGAGATGTCACTGGGACATATGCAAAAATTGGAAATTGTGCGTTTCTAGGCACAGTGTGCATGTTGTTTCTGGAGGTTTAGTGTGTAATCTTCACAACATTTAAATGATTTCACATGGCACGTCTACAGTCTGAAACCATATACAAAGTGAGCTACTGTACTCACACCCACCCCTTCTCTGACATTCTGAGAAAGTTAACTTAACTCTTGCTTTAGTTTAGCTGCTGTTATCGTCATTTAATTAAATTAATTTGAATTCATTTTAAACATTTATCTTCAGTCTCATGTTTTTTTTTCTTATTAATTGAAGTGCGACTGACTGAATTTATTGTACTTGTGATATCACTTCATCATAAGGATCATCAGATTACATTTTAATGTTAGATTTTCGAGCGTTGGTTCTCTTTTATTGATTATTAGTATTTTCATTTTTAAAAATAAATTAGCATTTTACTCCAACTCAATCGAATGACGTGGATTCAATTGTGCATCAGTTTTGGAGGCAATAACACACCAAACTATTGTTGATAGTCTAAACTGCGCAAGGAGAACTAGAAGGAAAGGTAAGTCTCCATGCTATTTGATTAACATGTTTTATCTTCCCAAGCATTGGAATATGTTTACATTGTATAATTTATTTACAATATAATATAATATATTAGGTATAATTTTAGATATGTTATCATATATGGTCATTTAAGAACATAATTATACATAACTAAACGTGATAAAAATGCAACGCTTTGAAATATATGTTGGATTCTATTTGTGACATCCAAATATGCACTTGTATGAAATGCTTGTATTAGATTTTTTACATGGACGTCTCGACTGGCTTGACAAAACCACACATTGCAGCTAAGAACTAAAGAAATATTTCCGAAAGTAATATATGGAAAGAGGCCTGAGATATAATTTTTCCTAATCTGTGCTTAAATGTTTTTCTAATATTGGTTTGAGGTGTCAGCATACAGACAAAATGGCTTATCTGCTGCTCAAGTGGCAAAAATTGGCTTTAAAAAGTTCTACAGAAACATGGGTAGGCAGATATATATTTTAGATGGCAAGTGTCAAAGGTAAAGGAAGCCATTGAGAATACCGAAATTCCACAGAGGGTTGGGGCCGAACTGATTGATAACTAAGAGATTTTACCAGTATTAATTAATCTGTTGATATATGCTGTGGAGAAAGGCTGAGAGAGCTGTGCAGGAAACTATATAACTCAGCTGAAAGAAGGGTTGTGTTACATGTAAGGTGCACTTTCTCAACTACCCCACCCACATGCGTGTGATAAGATAACAGCTATAGCTTGATTATAGATTACACTCTATTG
This sequence comes from Danio albolineatus, assembly GCA_903798035.1. NCBI lineage: Eukaryota > Metazoa > Chordata > Actinopteri > Cypriniformes > Danionidae > Danio > Danio albolineatus. The sequence goes on from CAIGQQ010038251.1 coordinate 674,186, forward strand.
AATACCGTGAATTCTGAAAATGACTTTGAATAGGAATGATGATAGATCTTTCAGTTTTTGGGGAATTATCCTTTTATTTTGTGTGTGTGTGTGTGTGTAAATTTTTGTTACATTTTGTCAGATTGTGACATTGTTGTCAATCTTTTTGCACTAAATCAAGCTAACAAACATAAAAATATTTATGAATAAGTAACTACTGTACATTTAATGTGTGTGGCATCTCAAAAAAAAAGTTTCATTTTGTCAAAACAATCATGTTAGTTAAAACACGTTTAAGAAGATGTTTCTTAAGAGCATACGTACAACTCATGTAGTGAAATATGATTTCATTTTTAGGTTGAGAACATTTGAATAATTTGTAACATGAGCCTTTACTTCTCCCTACAGAATGAAAACATTGTGGCTTCACCTCGATTTTAAAAAAGTCATATTTTTTGTCGGTTTTACACTGGCATTGCTGATTTGTTGTTCCACAATCACTTTTTTAAAAGTAAATGGAGGAGAAAGAAGGAAAAAAGAAATATCTGAGGAGTCACGGCTGACAGTAAAATATGGGATTAACTGCACTAAAATTTATGAAATGGAACCAGCAGAAGTGGCTAAAACCTTAGTCATCCGCAAGCAAAAACGCTACGTAGAACAAACGGATGAAACTATTGTGAATGCCACTTCTGATTGTGATCAGTTTGTCTCCTCATTGGGATATGATGCCATTCAGGTCACTGAGGCTGAGCGTGAATTTCCTCTTGCTTACTCTTTAGTTGTTCATCAAGATGCAGCACTTGTGGAAAGACTCCTGAGGGCCATTTATGTGCCTCATAACATCTATTGCATACATTATGATCGAAAGTCCTCGGCTGACTTTATGTCAGCAATGAATGGTCTGGCGGTTTGCATCCCAAACGTCTTCATTGCCTCAAAACTGGAGAGAGTTCAGTATGCAGGAATCTCACGACTCAGAGCGGATCTGAATTGTCTGTCTGACCTCCTCGATTCTGAGGTCAAGTGGAAGTACGTCATCAACCTGTGCGGTCAAGATTTCCCACTGCGGACAAACGCTGAGCTGGTGTCAGATCTGAAGATGCTTAAAGGCAGGAACATGGTGGAAAGCAAGCGGCCTGGAGCAAAGAAATGGCGCTGGAGTGTTCATCATCTGCTGAAAAATGAAAAATATGAGTTCAATGACACACCTGTATCCACTTCAGATAAGAAACCTCCACCCCCTTATGACATAGAGATGTTTGTAGGCAGCGCTTACTTTACTCTCTCATGGGAATTTGTGTATTTTGTGCGCTGGAGTTACTTAGCAAGGGATTTTTTGGCTTGGTCTGAGGATACATACTCACCTGATGAACATTTCTGGGCGACTCTGGTTCGTGTGCCTGGAGTGCCCGGTGAGGTGCCGAGATCTGATCCGGAAATATCAGAACTGATCAGTAAAACCCGTTTGGTGAAGTGGTCTGCTTTTGAAGAGAGAATTTACCCACCGTGCACTGGAGTCCATGTGCGGCAAATATGTATTTATGGTGCTGCTGAGCTCAGATGGCTCCTAAACTATGGCCACTGGTTCGCTAATAAAGTGGATCCAAAAGTGGACCCTGTTCTTATTGAATGTTTAGAAGAAAAGCTTGCAGAAAAACGGCGGAGTTTTCATAAAAAATATAAATGACGTTCTCATCCTGGTGATGGACTGCTTGTGTAAATTGTTCTTTGTCGCCCTCTGCTGTGTACAAAAGAATAAAGCAGTTCATTTTTTTGATCCAGTGTCCTGATCTGGTGTGACTAATAAAAGTAGTACAATTAAACATTAAATAAAATAAAATAAAATAAAAACACACACACAACATGATGGAACTTGTGGAGGAATACCCTTATAAGAAATAACTTTATTTGTGGCTTCATGAATGCAGTTAACAGTACTAAGTGATACTACATAGTATGTAACATAAAACATGCAGCCATTTTCTGTTACCTAATTTGTTTACAGCACACATGAAATTCCAAGTAGATAATTTGCATATTGTAAAGAAAAAACAAACAAAAAAACACACTTTAAGTTTGCTTCCTGCTACACTGTAAAAAAGGTGACTCGACTTAAAATTTTAAGGCAACAAACTTTAGGACATGTTTGAGTTTACTCAACTTAAATCAAGTCAAGTGCAGTAACTGAGCTGAAAGTTGAGTCAACTAAAAAATGTCCTGTTTGTTGCCTTAAAATTTTAAGTTGAGTCAACTTTTTTCAGTGTAAGATGAATAAAAAGTGCTTTAAGTAATGTACACAGGGGCATGTATTTGAGAATATCGATTTTTTATTGTTTTTAAACATTTGATTTGTAGTTATTTATTGTATAATTGCACATAATTGCGTCTTTCTAATGTGATTCTTGGATTTTAATTATTTTAATCAAAGTTAAAACAAGAGCAATGATCTGTCAATAGGGTCTAGGAATTGTAGGGAGCCCACTGGCAGATTTACTTCATTATGTACTTTACTATTAACTTCATTTTGATCAGTTAGAAACTTTGTATGTCATTTATCTTTTGAATTAAATTGTGATTTTTAGATGTTTGTGCTGGAAAACAAGTTAAAAAAATGAGAGGAAGCCACAGCATCTGAAAGTTATTCATTCATTCATCTATTCATTTTCCTTTGGCTTAGTCCCTTTATTAATCTGGGGTCACCACAGTGGAATGAAGCGCCAACTATTCCAGCATATGTTTTACACAGCGGATGCCCTTCCAACTGCAACCCATCATTGGAAAACACCCATACACTCTCACACTCACACACATACACCACAGCCACTTTAGCTCATCCAATTCACCTGCAGCACATCTTTGAACTGTGGGGCAAACCGGAGCACCTGGAGGACACATGAGGAGAACAGGCAAACTCCACAAAGAAATGCTGACTGACCCAGCTGGGACTCGAACCAGCGACCTTCTTACTGTGAGGTGATTATCTGAGAGTTATTCAACCTTATTTGTTTTTTCTAAAGTAAAATAAATAAAATAATGGCAATCAGTATGAAATATGACTATTAGTATTTTCAGACTTTGAAGTGTTGCTAATACAAATCTACTGTATAATGTGGCAAATTATTCCTTTAATTTCCCAGTCTTAAATTTACCTTAAGCTGCAGAAACCACAAATTTTATCCAAATTCAGTGCATTTTATCAGGTTTTACAACTAATTTGTAACTTATTACAACGTATTATCTTTTTTAAATACTTGTTTGAGCAGATTTGCTTTGCAGATTTCCAGCACTACTCAGTTATTTACAGTCTACTTCTGTAGAATTTTGTACAGATTCTCAGTTGCTCTTAAGCAGGTTATATCATCTGCTAATACATTCCAAGGAATAACCAATTTACCAACCCAAGCCTGTCTATTTTTACACCTCCAGAGACAAACTTATCCTGTTGCTCCTATACGTCACATTCTACACATGACACCCCGCGGACTTTATTTTGCTTACCTAAAGCACCAGGCTATACATTGCCATACACAGTTTGAAAAATGTATTTATGTGCCAGATAAATCCTTCTTTTCACCAGCACTTCTTGGAATTCTGATGGGTGGAAGTACGTTTTGCTTATCCTGATACCTAAACATAAGAGAACTCTGTTAATCTCCTCATCTTTACTTTTTTGTGGAGATGTTTGAGACCTCGCACATCCCGTAGAAAGCAGCTCTACGGGTGCGCGCGCAGAGCTATCCGCGTCCCCGAGCTGACGCTATTAAAAACAAGCAGAGGTTTTTGTGCTCATGTCGGCTACTTGCTAAATAACATATTTTATCGCGTACTACAAAACAAACGGAGTCACATCTTCTGCAGGGCTAAGGTGAGTCGACAGTTTTCCTCCATGCGCGTGCATGCTGTTTCTCGCGTGTTGTGAAAGCGAACTGAACTGGCACGGCCCAGTATTGGGGGTAGCAGTTTATTTAGACCTTTGATATTAAATATACTTTGCAATAACCGATGTTTACGCGCGTGTCTGCCAGGGATGGTCGTGTTTTTGACGCTTTGATGAAATGTTGCGTTACATTTGTGGATATTCTGATAAAATGAAAAAGCAAGTGGATGCATGAGACTTCAGGTGAGGCGCACAAATATTGGGTAAAATATGAATAAGCGTGCGCACTCACGCGCTTTACTTTTCTATATAATTTCTGGAAATATGAGCATGTCAAATCCCTAATCACATAATATAGCCTATGATCATCGATTCTGATACTTATTTTATATCATTCTTATTTAGACTTATTATTTAGTAATATTTTATTTTAAGTATTGTTTGGAGTCTTAATCTGTTTATGTTTATGTGCTTTTAGTAACCAATCATAGTTTCATTAGTGGAAAACGTTTTTGTTATTCGTATGTGATGTTTTCTGACACACCCCCTTCAGATACTGCTATTTAGCAAAAATGGCACAGAAAGATGCATAATTGTAATTGCTTTCTGTACAAAGTGTCGTTTATTTCGATTATGTCCATCCAGTAGGTGGACTAAATCAGTTGAAATCTATCAATCCACTTTGACAACAAATCGTTATTTAAGATGAATCATTTTGATGAATCGCGAGCCGCGGTTCAAAACAAATCTATAAGATTCGGACTCAGCACGAATGAAGCTTGAATCAACACGCTGTACTAAGTATTGAGATCAACACATAATATTAACTATTATTAAACAATTGTGTTTCTTACTCAAACCAAAACCGATAAACAACCTCATAACTTAACTAAATTGTAAAATTGGTCCAAAATAATATAACCACTTTTAAAGTTTAACATAAATGTCAACACAACATAGTGGAAATGTTTACAACTTCGTTGCACGACTATATCACAAAAGCTAGAAGGATAAAAAGTTATAACATCCATGCACACAAATTCACAATACGCACATAACCTATATTTACCAGTGTTTGAACTGGCTCTTTTAAACGAGTTGTTCAAAAGAACCGATTCTCTGATTATTCAAGCTTTCAATAACTGGAGTTGTTTTGAGGTGGGAGTCGTGTCATATAGCATATGGCAAAGAACACGGTGTACTTTTGAAGAGAAGAGAGGGGTTCTGTTGAAAGATTCAGATTCTAGTTTTGATAAATAAATAAAATTCTGTTTTCTGGCAACCAAACACCAGAATAGTGTAGGCTACCAGTACCACCAGTATAGAGAGATCAAAACCACACATTATGTATTGTATGATTTGTTGCCTTATACTTGTGTTAGTGTATGTGGGTTATGTACATGTTATAATTAACTATTTTTACACACTCCATAAAATGTTAACATATTTGTTTTGCCTTGCTTAACTTTAAGTTATTTGTTTGCTTTCTGGTCATGTCCAGTTTGACCAAACCAGTTCAATCCAGTCAGCCTTTCCTCAGAAACACATTTTTCACACACACCCTCTTATTTTTATGGGAACAGCGTCTCTCCACTGCCTCTGATGTCCCCTTTCAGTAGTTTTGTCACTCTAGGTTGACTTGTCAGCTTTCAATTGTAGATCTTTTGAAATTTGCATAATGTAAGAAATTTCGCAAGCAGAGAAAATAACTTAATAATTCAGGATGCTTAAAGGTTGCGTTTAGAAATTAAAAGGGAAAGTTCACCCAAAACTAAGTATTCTGTAGTCTTTTGCTAATCATTTATTTGTCACAAACCTGTTTGAGTTTCTTTTTTTCTGTTGAACACAAAAAAAAGTTAAACTAATAGTATGAAAGTCAATGGTTACAGGTTTCTAATGTTTTTGTGTTCAGCAGAAGAAAGAAACTGACTTGAAACCAGTCAGTAAATAATGACTATTTACTCGCTATTTACTAGTGGTGTAATGGATCAGAAATCTCATGGTTCAGATGACATTATGTTTTTTTTAGTAACAGATTGGACCATTTTACGGCTCAGCCAAAAAGGGGAGGAGACAAATGTAATTTGCTTTCCATTTATTGCAAGAACAGCACTGCAAGAAACACTTGGTTTTAATAAACAGAACTTAGAACCTGGGATTTTATTAAAAAATAAAATAAAGAAATAGTAAGCTGAATAAAAATAAATCGCAAAATATTACTGTGAAAAATTCACGATTACTACTACTGTTGCTGATAACGCTAAATGGATAAATATAACATTATAATTTGTACAGCCCATATTGATTTTTATTCTCATTTTCAATAAATGATTGAATTATTCACCCATAAAACTTCATGTTTCATTGCTAGATGGATAATTTTTGAAGAATTATTGAGTGGCATATAATTTGATAGCAGCTTGTCACCACCTACTGGTTAAATAATGTATTTGCTACCTACAACTTACATTTTTGAGCATCGTTAAATGTATATGATGGTGATTTTAATCTTTACCATAAACATCAGTGGTTTTATCCTAACCATAAACTGTACTTGTGTTATTTGACTGTTAGTAACTTCATAACAAACTCAAAAGACTAAAGACTGAATCTCTTTCTTGATTTTTGTGTTTTGCAAACACCGAGTTGAATGCAGCGATTCGAAGGATTAATAAACATGCAAATCATCATCTTTTAATGATTAGTCATGCAGCTTACACTGAATGCATTGATGCAGGCTAAACAAGTAGTGACAGAAAACACCTTTAATGAAACACACCACATCCCAAATAACCTACTGTACCACAACATCTTCCGTCGTCTTTATATTGTACAGAAAAGCTTAAATGCTTTCATGTCATTTGAATGACGCAAGAGGCGATCTATCTGTGATCATTACAAATTTAGGATTAATCTACCAGTAAAAAAAAAATAATCCACGGGCCATGTGTGTTCTAAACCGTGGGTTGTGATCCGTACGATTTTCGACGGTTTCATTCTTCTGCTGAACACAAAGTTATTTTGAAAAACATTAGAAACATTTTATTGACTTACGTTGTTTTTCAACTAGGGGTGGGCGATATGGAAAAAATATCATATCACGATTTTTTCTGGGGAAATCACGATTCACGATTTTTATCCCGATTCTTTTTTTAAGTTGATTTTTAAAGACTAATTACAAAGGTACGATACAACCAAACTAATGTCCCCATATAAAAATATACTCCTACCATGTATGTTTAAGAATATTTTAATCAAGTGAAGATTTAATGCAAGTCTTGTTGAATGTTCTTTCTTTGCACAATAGCACTTGCATTACAATTACTGTACCATCAAAATGATCATTTAACAAATCGAACAAATCTTAGTTTAAATCAGAGAGCTTATTAGACACAGACCCTCAGCAACCCCTTCAAAATGCAAATGAGTTTTTTTTACAAAGTTAACAAAACTAGTAGTGTTTTGAATTTAATAAATGCATAATAATCATGACCATGAAACCTAATTATTCTTCAGCCTATATAATTATACAACCAAAATCTATAAATCGCTGCATCCCTAATTGTTACGCAGTTCAAAACAACATATGAATGTGTTTGTAGAAGAAGCCTACTTGAGCAATGCACTGATTTTGTTGTGCTTTTAAATACAACATTTGAATGTGTTTATAAAAAAAGCCACATTGTACAATGCAGTGATGTCATGTGGTTTCAAAATACAACATATTAACATTTTAATGTAGAAAAAGCCAACGTAGGTATCTTAACAGCATATGAGCTCTTGTATTGCTGTTGTGTCATCATCACTTACAGTATATTGCAAGTCATCTCTGGCCCCTCATTTGCGATGCTCTTCATGAACTGGACCCCTTGACAAACTAATTAAATAGCCCAGTTGTACACAGATCTACCAACAACTTATGGCTTTATTTCAGTGACATATGTCGTGAGCGCAGTATTACCGGGTGAGATCGCAAGTCTGCAGACGCCCAATATAGAGCATGCGGGTCTCTTTGCTTGCGCGCCGATCGCCTCTGTGTTCGTGCACACTTCTTGCGCTCTAATAAACGCTACTGAAGTGTGATTTAGTGCGTTTATGTAACGCGTATGTCTGCAACGTTTATTAGATTTGCTAGGAATATTTACGAATGTCTCCAATACACCTACAAAGCAGCATTAATGCGTCCTGAAGTAAAGTGAAGCAGCTATAAACTCCAGCAAGAGAAAGTCATTGTATGCAGAACACAGACCTTTATTTATAAAGCATAATTAAGGAAACTGTTTATCATAACTGAAAGCTGCGCCTGTATGCTGGCCTCGCGCATCGCACAGCCCTGTCTGTCAGTCAGTCAATATGTAACCTCAAAGGGGTAAACAAATGGCGCACAGCACTACTGTGGTTACAGAAAAGTTCCCGCTGTTATAATTCACTTACCTTTTAATACGTTTTGGTGCGATTATAATCCGCTATTAAAAACAACAACGACAGACGACTGAATGTTTTGAATGAGAAGCAGTAATAGCCGTGGCAGGATGAATTTAGGTGTGGCGCCCCATCATGGAAGAATAATTGTCGCGGAAGCACTGCACTATATACTGTTTGGCGATACAACGATTTTTCTGAAAAAGTGGATCGTGGAGTAATTTTTATCGTCCACAATCAAATATCATATTATCGCACAGCCCTATTTTCAACTGTGGAAGTCAATGGTTACAGATTTCTAATATTTTTCAATATAACCTCTTTTGTGTTCAGCAGAAGAAAGAAACCCATAAAGGTTTGAAGCCAGCGATTAAACAGTGAGTAAATTTTCATGTTTGGGTGAACTATCCCTTTAAAAACACATTTTGTTTTGTCTTGATCGTCTTCATCCTTGAATATACAGAGTCAACATAAGTGTTGATTAACCATGAAACAGAGGCATTGCCCTCATAACTGTTTTTGTGCTTGACTGCTAATTCTACGTGACACTGTGAAAATGATAGAAGGAGCTCATTTGTTATGTAAGAATAGCCACAGTCACGTTCACACACGCTCATTACTATCCACTATAGAGCGTTACAGCCAGCAGTTATGTGGTTAGGCCAGATGACTAGGTCTTTGTACTGTCATGTTTTTTTATACAAGGAAGACTTATAGATGAGCCTGACTTCACTTCCACATGCTGTCTCTGTAATGCACTAATAACACCCCCTGCTGATTTCGGCCTTGGATTTATTAAGCTAATTGGCTTTACCTGCTCTGCTTGCGTGATACTACAACAGTGGCAGGAATAGATTCACAAGCCCTCAGTGAACTGTGGCTGTGGATCCAGGATACGAAGGGGTTCCAGATCACTAGCATTCGTCTCAGTAGGGGGTTGCCTCAGTGTTTGGCCAGAAGGGGACCACTGGTATTTCGGAATGCTGGACTCCATATGTCTTTAGCTGCAAGCAAATAGCGTGAGTTTATAAAAGCCATATATATCTGGAGACCTAGGGCTGCCTTTGACGGTTTGACAACAATTCACAATTTTAATTCTTTTATTCAATTCTTTTTTTTTTCAATTCTATATTTTCTTTTGCTAAATATCCAACTTAATTGAAAAGCAGATGAAAAAATAGTTTTATGCTTCGTCTTTTTCTTGTTTGCCTTTTTTGTTGCAAAAATTGCCTAAAATATTGTGTGATTAAAATTGTATAAATTACATTTTATATCACATTTAAAGGAAAAAACAATCGTTTAGCCATGTGACGACTCCAGTTTGGATGTGGCAGATCCTGATTGGTTGCCTGTTGGCTTACCAATTGATGTTCAAGAATATATAAGGAGTCTTTGTCTAGTTTCTGGAGGACTGTGTGGCTACTGGGGCGTCCTCATGATGATACCTTCTCTTTTTATTTCATAACCTGGTTTCGTTTTGTATTATTGTAGTATGTAGTTAATTTTATTTATTTTATTTATCCCTAGACATTATCTGTTTCTTGATTTTGTGTTTCTATTAGTTTGATGTATAATAAATTAGTTGCATATACATCCTTTGTTGTTTGAGCTCTTTTATGTTGCGATCCAAACGAGCGGGTCTTAACAGCCATGGCGATCATAAATTTGTGCTCACATGTACAGTGAAGGGCGCCACGGTGGCGCGTGAGTAGCACGTTCGCCTCACAGCAAGAAGGTCGCTGGTTCGATCCCCGGTTGGGGCAGGACCCGGTTGGGTCAGTTGGCATTTCTGTGGGGAGTTTGCATGTTCTCCCCGTGGTTGCGTGGGTTTCCTCCGGGTGCTCCGGTTTCCCCCACAGTCCAAAGACATGCGGTACAGGTGAATTGGGTAAGCTAAATTGTCCATAGTGTATGTGTGTGAATGAGAATGTATGAATGTGTTTCCCAGAGATGGGTTGTGGCTGGAAGGGCATCCGCTGCGTAAAACAAATGCCGGATAAGTTGGTGGTTCATTCCGCTGTGGCGACCCCGGATTAATAAAGGGACTAAGCCGAAAAGAAAATGAATGAATGAATGTACAGTGAAATCTCTTTACTTGCAGTTCTCTTTACTTGCAGTTTACATGCGTCAGGAATTCTGCTTGAGGGTGAACGATTTTTCTACAAATATTTTACAACTGGTTCAGGACAGGTTGGTTGCATGGATTCATTATGGTCGCTAACAGAAACCTGCTTGATTGGAAAGTGAATTTTGTGAATGTACAATGAGCAATGGTTTAAAAATCTAACATTTTAATTAGGGCTGTCCAAAAATTAATCGTGATTAATCACATCCAAAATAAAAGTTTGTTTTGACATAATATGTGTGTGTGTTATATATATTTATTATGTATATGTGATAAACACATTCATAGAAGCCAAAACTATATATAAAAAAGTTACATCAAAGTAGTTACATCATATTCAAATGTAAAATTTGTATCATACACACATATTTTTTATATATCTAAATATAAACCAACATTTTATCAAGAATATGCATGTGTATTTATATATTCATAATAAAATATACACGGTACACACACAAATATTATGTTAAACTTTTATTAACTCTTTCTTTAAAAGTACTGTATGTGTACACGTGTGAATTCTCTCTGCATTCTATCTGAGCATTTGCCCGGTATCCCAGCACAGTCTGTACATTCTGCACTGAGAGCAGTCATTCAGTGCACATGCAGGGGGCCCCAGGAGTGTTTTTCTGCTTTTTCCTGTAGACCGCTGTTATGCAACATGCCACTGCACAATGTGCTATTGATGTTTTTACCTTTTAGGTTAGTTTTTATACTTTATCCAAAAGCGTTTGTTGCTATTACACCTGTACATTTCAAAGATCATGAAATTTCACAGTTCTCAAGACCAAAGCAGAAAGGATAAAATAATACAATATAATTAAAATATACATATTGTGTAAATTACATTTTAAATCACATTTAAAGGAAAAAACAACAATAAGTAAATAAAGAACGTCCCATGCTGCAAAAGGTATGTTGCACAATTTCACTGATTTCCAAGTTTCCAAGCTTTGGAGAGGAACAAATGCTGGAAAGGGGGCAGGATATGATGCAATAACTGTTTTGTCTTGATTAATGTTCTTTCATAATTGTTGGAGACTGACAACTACTTTATAAAGTATTGTTTATAATATATTATTAATTGTTGCACAGCCCTACTTTAGATGATGCATTCTTAAAGTGTAATTTTGACTCATGCTTAACATGCATTTAAATGTAAATCAAAAGAGCATTTAATAAGCAACATTTCTCATCTTTTGTTAGATATTTTAGTTGGGTAATGCAAACATATATAATTAACCCTAAACTTAGAATTTTATAATAATATCAAAACATACAGATTTATAAGTAAACGATTTGTTGGTACAAAGCTCATGTTTTTATTAAAGATGAAATGTGTGATTTTTAGCACTTTTAAAGCAAATAAAATAGCAGAAATTACTGTAGTGGATTGAAAAAGCCAATAAACTGTTCTGTTTAAATGTATATATGTTTTGAGACTAAATATGTTGACTGTGATGCTACCTAAAGCTTTGAAGCTACATCCACAGGTCATTCAGATTACTGTATTTTATAATCCGATCAGACAGTGAAGAACAAAGCCTAAAACTGAGATAAACCAACCTTTTGAGGGTAGCGTTTGCTTGTTTTGCAGTACATTATACAAATATACATACAGATTTAAAGAAGAAGACAATACTGATCATTGCTTCTATCGACTGGTACATCAAAATATCTAAAAGTACCTAAAACTAACCTACAACGTAAATGTTTTTGTTAGTCGCTACAACATACTAGCAGCATGTTAAAGTATGCTAGCTATGTGTTAAAGGATGCTAGCAATGTTCTAAAATATAGCAACTTCTAAACATAGGCTTGCAAAATGTGGTATTAGCATGCTAAAACATGTTAGCAGTATGTCAACTGTTTCTAAAAGCTCCACAATGTTTCTTTCTGAGGAAGCATTCAAAAGATAGGAAGGCATTAAGGCACATCTGAATTCAAATTGGCATCATTTCGTGTTTTAGGAGTTTTCTTCATCTGATATGCCACAATCCTTACCATTCCATTTCTGAAAGTTGAGCTAAAGAATTAACATGGCATCCCAAAGCTGCTCTTAGTGTCAATCTGTGTGTAAATGTATGCTTTTGGCCAACCTTTTTCATATTTTCATGGCGTTTTTACAGAGAAGTTAGTATTGTAGTAAGGAAATATTTTCTTTGGTTATCACAAAAGCTCTCTGTTTTGTGGTACATGATTAAATCATTATGTTCTCTCAGAATCTAAGAAATCAGTTTTATGAGGTGTCGTTGTGCACAAACACTGCCTGTTAGTGTAGCGAGGCAAAAGTCAGCTGCTTAAGCTTTGGGATGCAGTCGCTATAAATGTGCCAAAACATGCTAACAGCCTCCTGATATTTGTTTACAGATTACAAATGTTCTTAAATATGCTAGCAGCATGCTAAAACATGCTAGCAAAATGATACAACATGCTGTAGAACTGGTGTCAAAGCTATGTGTGCATGTGTCTAAATATTTTTTGTGAATTCTGTCTTGCTATGATGCTTGTAAGCTGGTGCCAGCGCCCAGCGGTGCGCCCCTCTGGCACATGTAAAGAGTTCCTGCATTCCACTGGAACAATGCCGGATGTGATTGGATGGTTTGGTGGCTGCTTTGGTTTATGTTGCTCAAGGCTGTTGTGTATGACTGTGTGGGTGTGCTCGCATGGATGGATGTAATATTGATTTTTGTGCGTGTATGTGTTGTGTGTCCTTGAGTGCCGCAGAATCTAGAACACTGTAACAGAGGAAGAACATTGCAGTTTAAAAGTCTGTGGCAACCATAAATCGATTAATTTCACAGATGACATCACTTATGCCTAGTTCAGACTGCATGATTTTATCCCCGATTTTGGGGACAGGTTTTGAGAAATCTCTGACAAATGTCTGAAATCACAAGCAAATCGGTGCTCGTTCACGTGAGTAACAATCACACAGTGTGAACTATCAAAGACGCAATCTGAGAGAATCGTCGATGAGTGTGAGATATTTGGCATGCTAAATATCTGGAGATGTTGGCGATTCAAATTATGACGTGTGAAATGTGTTCCGATTGAAAATAACATCGATGATTACCTGCAGCCAATGAGAGAGCAACATCTGCTCGTATGGGTATCTGCAGGCCGGTGGGAGGATAAGGGAGAAGTTAAAACGCTTACTTTCAGTTTATTTGGACCCAAGAAATGGAGGACAAGCTAGTGTAAATTTGGCAGGAGAACCCGTGTCTGTTTGACATGTCATCTTGCAATACCACAACCGGGTCGAAAAAGAAAAAAAATGAGGAGAGATTGCTAATTCCCTTCAAACCAGGTGAGCAAATACATTTTCTAACCCCACAAGGCTGCTTTATTCATTTTGTTGGTAATAACAAAAGATATACTACGTGACCTTGCGTTGTTTCCATGTCACTTCTCGTGTGTGCTTGGTTGTGAGACGTAGTTTGCAGACCGAGACAAAGTTGTCAGCAATTCTTCTTATTTTAAAGTCATGCAATGTGAAAACCCCTGTTGCCAATCCATCTTGCAGTGTAAACACAGCACCGACAGAATGCTACCCCAGATAGTCATGCAGTGTGAAAACACTTGTGACATGACTACTTTGAAAATCGTACAGTCTGAACTTGGCATTAAAGTTTTAGTTGATTTTGATCAATTTTTGTTTTGTTCTACAGGCTTATCTTTGCATGGGTTATCTGGTTTTGTACTAGATTTGCTTTAGTACTGTTTATCTTTTGTATAAAAAAATGTAAAAATGCAAAAATGCAGAAAAGAAGAGTTACGCAAGGGTTAGGTTGATTATCCGTTGGTTCAGGTTCAGCGGATCTTTCGGTGTTTCTTAAATGCTTTGTTGTTTATCAATCATGGATTTTGAGTGTATAATGCATGATATTCACATTACATGTCGACTATCACTGTTGTTGTTTAGTGGAAGGAATGCATCAATAGAGCCGCCATTGTAATACAGGGTAGCGCTCCTTTGAAGTGAATGTGGGAAATGCAGTTGACGACTGGCCATCCAGAGCCAGAGATGCATATACACATAAATACATATATCTATGATTGTGAGTTTTCCCAGTGGTCAGTATGCAAATATTCTTTTAATTACGTAAATTATCATTTTACATCACTTTTGTATCGATGAATAAGTGACCGTTCGGGCATTGCCGACAAAGAGCATGTGTATGTGTGCTTGGAAATGTATTATCTTCCTCCCTGTTAAATTTGATCTGATCTGTGTCCTGAAACACACCCCTCCGCCTACTTTCACTTCTAATGCTAACAGAGGGAGCGATTAGTTTGTGAATGAATCCCCGTTATGAACGACTCGTTCACTTATCTGACAATTATACAAGTTTGTAGCACCGCAGCATGTTGTTCTCATATTTCATTTACATTGTTTGCTTATTTTAGTCTATAAAGCTAGCATAAGCCTAGTATTTAGTGAGTGTTGGTGCTACTTGCTCATCAATACTTGCTGAGCACAAAAGTTCGTAACATGCAAAAATGTGAAAAACGAAATCTCACGTATGAAATGTGATGTCTTTGTGCTTTGTTTGCTTGTTACTACACCAGTACACAGCGCTAAAGTCCAGCATCTTCACATTGGTTGTAGTCTTGACTAGTGCGGTTGACTGACATTTGTCCTGGGAGCACTGTACAAATGTGGAGGTGCTATTGACGCATACTCAGGGTCCGTATGCGATATCTAGTGTATATAAATATGTGTATAATGAAACAAATAATGATATGAAGATGTATTTTTGTGTTTTAATGGATTGTCGGAATTTCATTGTATCAGTTGCCGAAGATATGAATAACTGAATGATGATAATTCAAATGTTATTTTCCTGTTCAATGGACATAATCCTTTTACAGGTGGAGGAAATATTTCTTGTGTTGTTAGCAATATTGAAACAAATGAAAATGTTTTTAACTATTGAATAGTCGTCTAACGAATGACATAATGTATTTGACTGCGGAATAAGTGGGTGGAGTGAGAAGATTGTGTCATGTACTGAGGAAGGCATTGGGTTTTTTATATCCTATGAATGTAAAATAAAGCTATATAAAGTAATTATTTAAGAGTGCGAATCATGACCTCAGGTTTAGTGGATATAAAAATATTTTAAAGTAAAAAAAATAAATAAATAAACAGAAGTCTGTGACAGGTCCCCACAAAGAGGTGTGTGTGAATGCGTGCTACTGTTCGGTCTGATTGTCAGCGTGACACAGATAGTTGTTGATAGCAGGGGATTCATTGAGGCCAGCTGAGGATGGACAGCAGCCAACTGTTCAGGATACTGTCTGCTCTGTTGGAACAGAGAATGCCTATTCATTAATTGGGCTTTTGTCTCCGCTTTGTTTGATTAAATGTGATGCTTATATTTTTGTTACATTAAATTTTTTAAATTCATAGTTTAGGGATTTTGTTTAGTTTAAATGTTTTGTATCTCATTAGAGATAAAGTGTTGAGTTTTAATAAGGCAAACCTTGAGCTTGATATCTTAAGCCGTTCACATACAAACACGTAAATATCTCTAGGAGCATAAAATAGATTTTTTTCTATTCAAATTGATTTAATGACATGATTCATTTCAATGTTCTGGTAGTGGCTGCTCAGTGGTGGGTTCTGGATTTCTGACAGATGTATTATTCATTGCAACTTAAACAATTTATTTTTCATCAACCTCTCTGGCTTTCACTGGATCTATCATTTATTGTCTCATAAACCTCCTTTCTATTCAATGTAACAGTAAAGATTTGGAAATACTGATTGCTTAGTGGCTATAGAGCAAATAACCCATTTGAAGTGGCCCTATCCAGTGTTGAATCCAGTGTCTATCCTATCGAATAGACTCGCAGTGAGGTGTTACTGAAGGACCTAAAAGAGAACTTGGAAAACCTTGAACGTCCTTCACGACGCATCAGCATTTGACCTGTAAGACATGATGATAAACATTTTTTTTTTAAAGTGCACAATTTGTAGTAAGGCTGTGCAACATGGACAAAGTAATCATTTTGCAACTTTTTAATTTTTGGCAACTGTTTTTGCTGTTTCAAACAAGCTAAATACATTTTAAATGTATTCAGTGCACAAGAAGTGCATAAAACATTTCACAATGAAATAACATGGTATTAAGTATAATAAATAAAACTAGTAAAATTGTCTCTTAAACAGACAACATAAAATAAATGAAGATTAACTAACCTCAACTCTAGTTAAAAACATACTGTACACAGCAGTACTAACTGCTTGATAAACAAAACTATAATAAATTGTCTTGAAAACAGACAACATGAAAAATAGAGATTAACTAACCTCAATTTCAGTCATAACAATAAATAAAAACTAATGTAAATCAACTTCATCTTGTGGATTGGAACATCTTTCTCCCGCTCAGCTTAGCTGTAATTGCCCGGTGTGCTGCGTCAGCTCTGATTGGTTAACATATTAAAATCATGCGCACAAAATGTATTCTGAATAAAAATCGAAATAAATAAATAGATAAAATTGCAGCCTTACACGTTTTAGAAATTTTATATGCTTAAATCGTGATTTATTGTGTGTGATTGCGATTTAAATGCACAGCCCTAATTTATAGCAATCTATTCATTCCTTTGGTACAGATAATTCTCACAACATGTTTTTTTGTTATAACTGTCAAGCAGTGATATGTTCAAATAAGATCTTTCATGAATAATAAAAAAGCTCTCTTTCTCTCTGTAGACACACACGGATGTGTGTAGTGTATATATGTGTGTCTGTGTGTTTGTGTATATACACAAATTCACTCTGGGTGCTTATTTTCTGTGTAATGTATTCTATGTAATTGTTTCTAAGAATTTATTCTAAAGGTGTAAATGCTGAAACAATATGGTAAACAACATATGGTAGCCTCTAGGCATGGGCCGGTATAAGATTCTGACGGTATGATAACCTTGGATGAAAATATCGGTTTCACAGTATTGTGAGTACTGCTGTAAAATACATTCCTTTTAAATTTTTTAGCTAAAAAACAAAACCTTTTTCCTCTTTGAACACAATATATTTTATTTTGCGAAACATTTTAAATATTTTGGGGCAGAAAACAGGTTAAATAATTTAAGTAAATTATTGACTTCGTTTGTTTTAAAAACACAGATGTCTTTACAATTTATACCTAAAAATCTAACAAAAATTTTTAAATAAAAATCTTACTCATACCTTAGGAACGGTATAGCAGAAAATGTGGGCTTTTCCAAACCGCGGTATACCTTCCTACCGCGGTAGTCCCATACCTAGCCTCTTACATAATGTTCTAAAAGTTTTGGTTTTATAAATAGTGATTGTTTCAAACCGATTTTATTTTATTTTTTATTATGAGAAATAAAATTCCTATGAAATCAAAGCACATGAAGATGTTGTATGGTGATAAATTTAAAAGATATTCCATCATGCAAAAATGACAAAATGTTGCATTTGCTAATTGCTTTTATTTACAGTAAATTGCTGTTAAATAAAAAGTGGCAGGAATTTCATTTTTTTGCTGTTTGTTGTGCAGTGATGTGTTTGTTTGCAAAGCGTCTTGAAAGTCAGTGATGAATTCGGAATGGAAATTAATGTGTGTAATTAAAAGAAACCAAATGAATTTGCTGACGATTTGTTTGTGCTCTGTGACCCCTGTATAGGAATGGAGTTCCCTGTAGATGTGCTGGTGTCTGGCAGACACGAAGATCTGGAAAGTTCAGCCCAAAGCTACATGAACAAACTCCTTTACAGCAACCCAGATAACACAGAATACCTTACCTTGCCCAACACAAGAAAGGTAACTCACCACAGAGAATATCTGATCATTCTAAAATGTGTAAAGCTAGGATGCGTTCATACCTTTTAGGCTAGATTAAAATGAAGTCAAATGCGAATGATATGATTGCTCTAATGATTGCTCTTCTGGTGTAGTTCAGTTGAAGAAGTGCAAACACTGCCTTCTTTCTTTTGTAACCTGCTTTTAAAGAGCTTAAGTATTTAAAACATTTATGCATAAACAAAAACGTTAAGCGTTATATGTTGCTATGGCGGGTGTCACGGAGGCACAGTGAGTAGCACGATTGCCTCATAGCAAGAAGGTTGCTGGTTCGAGCCTCGCCTGAGTCAGTTGGCATTTCTGTGTAGTTTGCATGTTTTCCCCGTGTCAACGTGGGTTTTCTCAGGGTGCTCCAGTTTCCCGTGGTATAGGTGAATTGGGTAAGTTAAATTGTCTGTTGTGTGTGTGTGTGTGTGAATGAGTGTGTATGGAGACTCCAGAAGACATTTTTATGAAATGAACTCTCTTAAGCACATTTTTAACAAAGTGACACCAGAAAAGATTTTAGAATTTTTATCATGTATTAACACAAAAAATCTTATTTAATTTATGTATTCATTTGGTTGTTGATTTTTAATTGTATATCTATTATTGAAATGTTTATGCCATGAAAATAGCCTTGGTTGCTGACATGGCATTAAATTAAATAAAATGAATGAATGAATGAGTGTGTATGGATGTTTCCCATTAATGGGTTGCACCTGGAAGGGCATCCACTGCGTAAAACATATGCTGGATAAGTTAGTGGTTCATTCCGCTGTGGCGACCCCTGATAAATAAAGGGACTAAGCCAAAAAGAAAATGAATGAATGAATGTTGCTGTGGCAGTAAATAAAACTAAAATAGTTATTTTTTAAAAAATCCACAGAGATCAGTTGGAATTTAAATTAAATTATTGCTTTAAAAAGCTCATTATTTTGACTGTTTTAGATCCGGATCAGTCCCGCCAATGTTGGGTTTGTTCCTCTTTATGGAGCCAACCTCAAACACAAAGTCCTGGCTCTGTTTGCTCCTGAGGATCAGTTTACAGGTAGACGACCACTATCCCCGCTGTTTTAAGAATGACCATAACATCTTGGATAGATTTATAGAATGGTCTGTTTTGAGTTTCTGAAGTACCTTCATTCTTTTTTCTCCTAGCTGTGGCATTGTTCTTGGTCGATCAGTGGTACACAGTTGAAGATTTACTCAGAACGTCAAATCCTGCAAGAGAAGGCCTTGTGAAGGTAATCTTTTGTATTATTTTGGAAAGCTTGGGTGTTAATGAAATGATTAACATTCGTGTTTCTGTACTTTCAGCAGTGTCCGTTTGAAAATGCCACTTCTTTGCAGAGGCAGTAAAAAGCAGGAATTTGGCATTGTTTTTCGAGGCCTTGTTAAGTACTTGAAAATATTCTCAAGCACTTCTAAAAGAATATATTTTTTACATATAAATCGTCTTTTGGTATGTGTGAGTGTGCAATTACACAGTGAGAAAGGAGGAAACAACAGGGAGGGTTTGAGGAGTGAAATGTAACAGTTTGGCCAAACAAATAATTGCAAACAGACATGAGTTTGTGGCTGATCAGTGAGAGATGTCTTTGTCTCACAGGCTCAGCGATTTACATATACAGGCCTGCTTTTGTAATTCGGCTGAATAATGTTCTGAAACATTTATGTAAATGTACACATGGGGTATTTTTTTCTCTCACTGAACAATGATCCATTTTCTTTGGAATTTCTCCTGCTTATTCCAGTGTGCTGTGTAGTGTAACACACTCCATGTGTTGTAATATCCTGCGAGACAGACTTCATTTCCTCTGTAGGAGAGTCAACTTGATTGTTGCACCTGTTGTTTAAAGTCAGCATGATATTCAAATTATTTTTTTGTCCCCTCAATGCATGTTATCGATCTTATTCTCAATTCATCTCTGCAGTTACATTTTGTATTCGTTTTTTCTTAACCAGTCGTTCATAATCTAGTTTCTTCAGCTCTATGTACTTTCCATATGTTTGTCCGCGTAACGTATATTTTAGTAGTTAACTTTTAAGTCAAGAAATTGAACATTATTTAAAACATTATGGCCTTTATTCCATAGCCTTGTCAAGTGGTTCAGAGCACATTTTAATTTTTATTGTATTATTAATTACTCATCCTTGTGTCATTCCAATTCCCTGAGACCTTCGTTCATCTTCAGAACACAAATGAAGATATTTTAGATGAAATCCTAGAGCTCTCTCGTTGACACTCCATAGACAAACACCATTCCAGAGATGTTCAAAGGCCAGAAAAGGAACCAAAAGCATTGTCAAAACACACCATGTGACCTCAGTGGCTCAACTGTAATTAAATGAAGCTCCAAGACCATTTTTGTACAACAAAAAATGTAAAACTGTCAAAATGGTGTTGTTCTCCCATGTCTTCCATGTTAGATTTAGGTCCGTGTTTGCTATGGGCAGAACAACACTTGGGTATTGTGCTACTGATTCTAATACCAATGTCATACTGTCCATAGTAAACATGCACACTGATCTGTTGCGGAAAACATACTTTTTTTTGGTGCATAAAATTGTTCTTGAAGCTTCATATGATTGCAGTTGAACCAATTCAATTCAGTTCATGTTTATTTCTATAGCACTTTTACAATGTTGATTGTCAAAGCAGCTTAACATAGAAGTTCTAGTAAAGTCCAGATTTCAGGGTTGAAGGTCAGTTCAGTGTGGTTTAAATTTCACTGCTAAAAGTCCAAACACTGAAGAGCAAAGCTATCCATGCGCAGCTCCACAAGTCCCAATCCAAGCAAGCCAGTGGTGCGGAAAAAACTTCACCAATTGACGAAGTGAAGGGAAAAAAAAAACCATGAGAGAAACCAGGCTCTGTTGGGCATTTTACTTCTGGCTAAACTTTCTTTGTGGAGCTGCAGTCTAGGCGGCAGAGGCTGGAGTTTGCTGGATGTCCATCGTGGAGAACTGCAAGTGTGAGTAGGTCACCGGCGGGTGATCAGGCTGGCCCACTGGATCAATGTGGGGACTCGTTTGTCACAGTGCTCTTTCAGAAATCAGTCTCATGCACTCCATTCCTCCATGACCACCATAGCATCAGCTCAGGATACAGAACAACTTAAGTCACATGGAATGTTTTGACAATGTTTTTGGTTTGTTTCTGGACTTTGAACATCTCAAGACCTTTGCGGTCTATGGAGGATGAGAATGCTCTCATATTTCATCTAAAATATATTAACTTGATTTCTGAAGTCAAAAGAAGGTATCAGATGATTGGAACCACGCGAGAATGAATTCAAGCGGTATGCAAGATTGACACCAGGTGGTTGAACTAGGTATTGCAGTCCAAAACGAAAACACTTTTTCACCTTTTTGTCTGACTATCAATCCTACACATGCATCGATGCAGCCTTCAAGACTGAAATAAAATATGGTGCCTTTACCACCCAGGCAATCCAGAGTGCTGAAATATAATTGGGTAATCTAGCAGTGGGCAGGTTATAGAGACCAAAGCAATGACACCCATTCTGAGGCGAATAACTGACTTTAGAGATAAACAAGTATGCTCACTTAGCATGTTTCTTAAATACCTGCAAACATATTATGGTAGTTGTATGCTTTAGAAGAGTGAAAAATGTACATGTAGCACCGTTTCTAACCCTTTAATGACTGAAGCACAAGTTTCTTGATGGATAATGACATATGCAGGTTGCTTCTTGTCAACAGAAGCCACAGGTATTAGTTTTGTAGGTTTTTATGACACTTAAAGTTCCGACAGCCATTAAGTTGCATTTTATGGATCAGCACAGAACACAGTTTCAGCTAACTACCTTGAGTGCTCTTCATATTGGATGTCCAGAGCATACAGTATTTTCATGTTTGGGTGTACTATCTCTTTAAACCCTTTTCTTACGTATAATCACCAAATGATCAATATTAGCATTTTTTTTTCTTGTCACAATCCACATGAAAAGATCTTTTGCTACTTCTCTTACAGAGCGACCTTAAACCCCGGCAAATCACAATCAAACTAAGGTTCCTAAAGCACAACTAATTCTTCATGATTATATTTTTGGCAGGTACGATCTGTGGGCGAGAGGATAGTTTTGTATGTGCTGAACCGCATCATTTACCGGACAATGGAAATGGGCTCTAATGAGGTGCCGTTCCTGTGCCATGAAGAAGACGTCTTTGCCAAAATCCTCTGGAAGAATGGAGAGGCTGTGGGCTTCTACTCGGTCAAATGTAAAGGTCAGTCCTTCCAGGAGAGTCTGGCATTGCTCATTCTGCCCTCAATGTGAGTTATTTATAAAAAATGTACAGTCTTTGTTACAGGATGAGTGAGATATGAAACGAGGCTTTATCTCGCTTGTAAGATGTGGCCTAGTAATACAGATCTGGGCAAGTATAGTTGCACATTCATTTAGCAGACTGCAATTGATGCATTATAAAGACAAATGATCATGAGAAATACATAAGTTCTAGACCAGAAAGGCTGTAGATTTTTTTAAAAATAATGAAACCATTTGATCTATTATTATTTTAATGATAATTATAAGAAGAAGATTTAATAGACTTAAAAAATCATAAGTAATGAATGGCAGCTTATATTGACTTAATTCAATCTTGAGATAAAAAAAAATATGGTCTCATAAAAAACACGCCTTTGCCTTTTATCTAAATATATTTAAATTGCTATTATATTTTATATAAACATATAATATAATATATAGATTTACTAAATCAGTTTTTTTCTATTACTGTATGTCTTTCTTTTGATATCTTTTTAAGTATCTCCATTTCAACTTGTTTTAATTATAAAATCATAATATGTATTTTTTTTATTTAAAGTTTTCATTTTATATCATAATTCAGACTTTATAAGACTGACAAATGTATCTGTAACTATAATTTTCAGACAAAAGCACATCATCATTTTAATGTATAATATGTCATCATCATAATTTGCCAAAGCATGTTTTTTATGTGGTGGACATGGGCTTCCACAGGTTACAACTATAATTCTGAATTAGTCAGTATAATTATTAATAATCAATATAATATTTTACTGCTGGTGACAATGTACCACGGGTTAAGCTGAATTTTTTTTCTAGTATTGTAGATAAACTAGTTTTGCTGTAGACCTTCTTTCATCTCTTTCATTTTTTTGTTCTTCTACAGGTAGCTTGTGTAATAGTTTTGTGAGCCAGTGCTACTTACTTCCTGTCATGGACTCTATATTTGTGCGGAAGAGTCATCGCAGCAACAGTCACGGATTGCAGATGCTGGAGGACTTTGTGGACTCTTTTAAAGATGACGAACTGGGCTTGAAATACCCTTTAACCACTGCAATGCAAAGGGGTAAGAAATCCGCTTCACATTTTCATAGATTTAAATGTTTAAACACTAATTTGTTAGTTTTACTGAAGTAAATATACAGCTTTGAAACACACTAATAAATGTCATTTTTGTTTGCATAAAAATATAATTTTCAATTTCATTTTAAATTTCATATCATTTAACAATATTAGTGCTTAAATATATACACTTTTTTTCTAATTGAAATATATATACAGTTGAAATCAGAATTATTATCCCCCTTTGATTTAAATTTTTTTTTTAACATTTTTTTATAAATATTTCCCAAATTATGTTTTAACAGCAAGGAAATTTGCACAGTATGTCTGATAATATTTTTTCTTCTGTAGAAAGTTTTATTTGTTTTATTTCAGCTAAAATAAAAATAGTTTTACTTTTTTTTTTTAAAGACCATTTTAAGGTCAAAATTATTACCCCCTTTAAGCTATATTTTTTTCGATAGTCTACAGAACAAACCATCGTTATACAATAACTTGCCTAATTACCCCAACCTGCCTAGTTAACCTAATTAACCTAGTTAAGCCTTTAAAAGTCACTTTAAGCTGTATAGAAGTGTCTTGAAA
>CAIGQQ010038251.1:714705-767691 GCA_903798035.1 Danio albolineatus
ATAATAATAATAATAATAATAATAATAATAATAATAATAATAATAATGGTGAAATGGTTACATATTTTACTGCTTATATGGAGACTTTAAATGTTCTTGCGATTAATATTATTTTTTTCCTGGTAACAACTCCATTTCATTTTGATAGGAAAATGGAATGCATTTTCTTAAGAAATTAAATAGAACCCATTTTAAATACTCCCCCTTGGGTACATTGAATCCTTCGAGTCCACGCACCGTACTGCAAGTTCCCACATATCTCTCCAGAGTCAAATCTAGTTAATTAAATCCATACAAAATTATTATGCTGCCTATTTCTAGGTGACATTTGTCTAGACAATTGTTTTTCTTCACTAGACCATCAGATGGCGCCTGCTTTCAGTCTGAGGACTGTTCGGGTTGCAGTGGTAAGTCACAGATGTTGCCTGTCCCGTCCTTTTGTTTTCCCCCTATTGAGTAGAGAGACCTCAGCTGTTAAAGGAGATTCTTCATTATGGCTTCAATGTTCTTTAGAAAATCATTTCCATTAAAACATTTTTTTTCAAAGGAAGGTACTAAAGCGAAGGTTAAATGAAGTTGAACAACGCACAGGCTTGTCAGGCGTTTCCGCGAGCTTCTCAATGACAGATCACAGGCCTCCATCCTGAACACTACAGCTGACTCCAATAGAGACGGTGGATGGGGAGCAGTTTCAGAAGGCAGATGTCTCCATATGTTGCAGGTTCACATGTTTGTTTGTTTGTTTTTATTAATGTGAAGACCATAAGAAATGCATAGAGAGAATGATAGAATGCATAAAATACATCCTGTGTTTACTGATTTTGTCGTTCCGATTGTGCAATGCCACAAACAATAATGACAATGTCATGGAAGTTGAGTTAATTAAAAAATCATATTTTTTGGTCTAATTCTCACATACCACGTATTAGGTAGGATAGAATAAAATCATGTAGAATATGTACTTTGTAAGTAAACAGTAAACAGCCAATATCATTATAATAGGTAGGCAATAAGCCACTTGTTAATAGTGAGGATTGTTACTTAATTAGTGTTACCTTGAATTACTTACTGTAAACAAAATTGTGTAGTCAGTACTCAATGTTGGCATATTTTGCTCTTACAGGAAACTTGCGTCTCATCTTCATTATATGAAACTTAGAAAATGTTTAAATGAATTACTGGTTTGTTGGTTATTGGATTTTAAAAGGTTAAGTGTAATCTTTTGGGTCTAACTGATACTCTTCCACAAAATAAACATGGTTTTAATTATATGTAGTAACCATGGCATATTGATTACATTGGAAAAAAACACAATTTTACTACAAATACCATGTCTAAACCATTTATAGTTTTGGGAAATTGGTTAAATTGAGGTAACTACAAAAACAAGGTCTTCTTGATTGATTTGTACACTCTCAGAAATAAAGGTACACGAGCTGTCACGAGCTTGTACTTAAAGGGTCTATATTGGTACCTCAAAAGAATATATTAGTACCTACAAATTTTGAGAGGAACACTTTTGTACTTTAGGTACTAATATGTACCCTTGAGGTATGAATATGGACCCTTTATTTACAAATCTGTACCTTTTGAAAAGTTACCACCCTAGAGACAGCTTGTGTAGCTGTAACTAGTAGTAAACTATGGTTAAATTTGTAGTTCACTCGAAAAATGTTAATTACCTCAACTTTTGCTTTACCTGATGTGAACAAAGAAGAAGATATTTTGAAGAATGGTGGTTGTTGGTACTACTTCCATAGTGGGGGAAAAATACTATGGAAGTCAATGTGTCCCAGCAACCTATAATAAAATAATTCCTTTTGTGCTTAATATAAAAAAACTCAAATAGGTTTTGAACAATGAAAGGTGAGTAAATGATGACAAAATTGCCATCTTTGTGTGAACTATCCCTTTAAGGCTACACAGCAGAGCAGTAGGGATAATACCTTTTTACTCTGAAACATGTGGTTGTAATATTCAATTCGTTGAACCTCCAAGCCCAATTACGCATCAGATATTTGATTAGACCAAAACGTGTTATGACAACCATAGATTCATCAGAACGCAGGTATGCTGAGTGTTCATCGAAATGTTTAATGAACCAATTTATCAGTTAATGAATGAACCAAATATGTTACAAATGGACCAGTTGTAAGACAGAAAAGAAAACGTTTGAACAAACCGAGCCCTGGTATCTTGGAAAATAAAGAAACCAAAGCCAACAGAAGGATGAAAATGGGTTTGCCTTTAAGTACTAGCTCACTTCTGACCATCAGATGCGGTTGCTAATGAGTAAGTCAAAGCAGTAGAAAAACCCCTCAGACAAACGTCTTGATTGTGATGTAATCGTAATAAACCATTTCAAACGTACTCAGACCAATGTGACTGGTGACCACTGACAATACACATCCTTTGATAGCAGAAACTAAACTGCAAGAGAGAGTGCATGATGTCAGTCCATCTCTCAGGATTATGGTCCAAATATTGGTGTGTTCTGGTCCACGAACAGCCAATAAGCCCTCCCTTGGTAGACCACTAAGGTAGACTGGTTAGGTTGGAATCCCCTCTGTGTCCATAGAGTCTTATTGTCTCTCTCCTACCAAACAGTGTTCTCCCCCATCTCTTGACCAGGATGGGACATGGGGCCGTTGTAACTGGTGTTGTTGGCCAGGGGGAAGGGTGGACTCCCTGCGAATCCACCTTCCCCCTGTGGATTGGAATGGAGAGGTCCAGTCATGCCTGGTTCGGGACTAGGGGTGTCTGCATGGGATATCATGTCCGTGAACCTTTGGTCATCTGAGGGGTGGTGAGCAGAGACCGGGCCGCCCTCCAGGGCTCCTGAACCCGAGCTGAGAAGATAAGGGGATTCAGCTGGAGACTGTGCCTGTGATGAAGGGGGTCCGTGAGGGAAGAAATCGTAGTTGACCACAGGGCCGTAATAGTCACCTTGGTATTCTGCAGAGAAAACCAGAGTTCAATCAGGAGTTTTCAAAATAAAGGTTGCATTTTTGAGCACACGAGTTGACATTTAATTAACTCAAACGAAGCAATGCTTATTTGATGCCTAATTTCATCTGACCAGGACCAAAAGATTTATTAAGAGCGTGTAACTGTGCTTTAATGAATGAAAATGGTCTCATGAAAGAGGATGTAAATAAAGGTGGAAATCAGGGGAGAGTTTGTTCATTTTTACTGGCGTACTCATTTTCGATCTCTGTCATACCTTTGCGAATGGCCTATATAATTAGTGCTACAGAAAGTCATTAACATTCCTCCCCAATTCCATTATTTTTTTCCTGCAGTTGTGATACTTTAATGTGCTAATCAATCATCAAAAGACATTTTACCGTAAAGAAACGCCACTTGCTCGCTGAGTGATAGATAGTCGAATCATCAATGGCAGACCTCCAGAGATCAGCATGTATATCCATATTTTCATATACGGAAAGCTTTTGCTTTTGAAATGTACACTCTTTGAAGGGATTTCTATATATGCATTTTCCTGATAATTATAATATAGTCTGTGTTTACACTGACTGTGTTTCACTGACTGCCATTCATACACTACAAGTGAATGCAGGTAACCTGTAATGCCTGCTTGTGCAAATGTTTCGCATTTATTTAGCATCCCACATTTCAAGTTTGGTGAACTCTGCTCTGGGAAGTCACATTGTGTGAAGACGTTTGACTAGTAGAATACTGATACATTACATCATGACCTTAGCTGAATGAATAGTATGCAAATTTGAAAACAGAATAGATATGATGTAAATGTAAGATGTAATTTAGTTTATTTTGAATGATTTGAATATGAATTTAGTCATTCAAAAAGAAGACACAAATGTGACATCTGATAACAAACATTGCTCAAAGTCAAGGCATTATTCTAATTCAATAATTTCCTACATTGAAAAAAACGATTAGTTGACTTTAATTCAAACAAAATGAGTAAAACTGTTGCTTTTAAAGCGATTAGTTCACTTTAATAAAAATGAATTACACTGTTGCTTTCAAAGCGATTAGTTGACTTTACTTTAAAAAATGAATAAAACTGTTGCTTTCAAAACGATTAGCTGACTAATAAAAATGAGTCAAACTCTTGCTATTAAAGCAATTAGTTGACTTTAAAAACAAGAATAAAACTGTTGCTTTCAAAGCTTTAAGTTGACTTTAAATATGAGTAAAACTTGCTTTCAAAGCGGTTAGTTCACTATAGTTTAAAAAATGAGTTAACCTGTTGCTTTCAAAGCGATTAGTTGACTAATAAAAAAGAGTCAAACTCTTGCTATTAAAGCAATTAGTTGACTTTAAAAAAAATTGTAAAACTGTTGCTTTCAAAGCTAGTTGACTTCAAAAAATGAGTAAAGCTTGCTTTCAAAGCGATTAGTTGACTCAACTTTAATAAAAAATTAGTAAAACTGTTGCTTTTAAAGTGATTAGTTGACTACTTTTAAAAAATTAGTAAAACTTGATTTCAAAGTGATTAGTTGACTTTAAAAATGAGTTAAACTGTAGGTTTCAAAGCAATTAGTTCACTTAACTTTTTGAAAAATGAGTAAAACTGTTTCTTTCAAAGCAATAAGTTTACTTTAAAAAATAGCAAAACTGTTGCTTTTAAAGTGATTAGTTGACTTTTAGAAATGAGTAAAACTGTTGCTTTTAAAGCGATTAGTTCACTTTACTTTAAAAATATGTAAAACTGTTGATTTTAAAGCGATGTGTTGACTTTACTTATAAAAAAGTAAGTAAATCCATTGCCTTAAAAATATCAAACAACACTGTAAAAAATGCTGGGTTCCACACAATTCCTTTAGGTTGTCCCAATCCAAATCGATTAAGTTAGCTTAATTGCTTTGTCAAATTTATGTGGATTGAACATAAATATATTAAGTTGTCCCAAAAAATCCTGAAGAATTGTGTTGATTCAACTCATTTTAAATTAGTAGTTTGAACAACCTGCAAAAATCGTTTTTTTGAGTGAAATTATCTATGTGCATAATTCTAAAAATTAAGTTTAATTAGTGTAACAGTTTCAAGTTAAAATGGGTTTACTCATATTTTTTTAAGTAGTCAATTAGTCACTTAAAAAAACAAAAACAATCGCTTTTTACAGTGTATGTTTACTCATTGCAGAAATTTGGCCACGTATGCTTGCATCTGCCAAACATTAGTGATTATGTCAGATATTTAGTGTGTCTTTGAAAAAAAAAAAACTAATGAAAGTGACCATGTTGGAATTCCACATGAACAGGTTTCTCTAGATTTGTAATAGAGATGCAATGTCCAACACTCCAATGACCTCTAATGTGTTTTAATTCTCACAGCTCTGCTATAAAGAGATGATGGGTGATGCTGAAGCTGATTCTTCTTACTGCAAGAGAAACTGCTTTGTGCTTTCAAGGTAAGGGAAAAGCCCTGAAGATACAGTGTATGTGTTTGAAGGACTAAACATGTTACTGTTTATTAATGTGTTGTGAAAATATGCTTTGTGTTTATGTACCTCCGTAGTAGCTGTATCCTCCAGGGCCCATTATGTCGGGGTCCTCTAGTCTTCCTCCGAGAGGCCTCATTCTTCGCGGTCCCCTGAAGAAAGCGTGTCGTCGAGCACCGAGAGCACTGAGCTGCTTCATTCTACGTTCTTTAGACCGTCGATTTTGAAACCACACCTGTGAGGGAAAGCCACAAATATACTGTGTAACTGCCATACAGAGGTATGTGAGTATTTATACTCTTCACATTTACATTCAGAAGGAGGTTTACATTGCATAAACAGTTTTCTGCTGATTTTTAGGTAATTCATTACACAATGTACAATAGTTAGACATAAACATGGGCTTGACATTTAAAGCAGAGGTTTTCAATCCTTTAGATGATGCACAAGGGCCCAAAAATTGTCAAAGGCATTTACAGTTTCTTGTGTAAAAAACAGTTTTTAAGTCACATAATCGCGTTTTAACATATTTACACAGTTCATTACATCATCAGATAATTATATGCTTGTATACTGTATATATAATTATAATTAATTGATCAAAGTTAACAACACGCCAATCCAAGACCTATCTAGCATACAACACACCAGAAAAATTATAGTTATATGCTTATTTTAATCAAACTGAATATTAATTTTATCCTAATTCCTTTTTTCTGTTTTAATCAAATTTTTATTTATTTTAATAATATTTTGGATCATTTATTTGATTCTTATTTAATATTTTGAATATGTATTTATTTTAAAGTAATATTATAAGCATTTATATGTCTTAATGCAGTATTTGTTTACATATTTTAATACAATTTGATAAATAATTCATATATTTTTATTAGGGCTGTCCAAAAATTAATCGTGATTAATCACATCCAAAATAAAAGTTTGTTTTGACATAATATGTGTGTATGTTATATATATTTATTATGTATATGTGATAAACACATTCATAGAAGCCAAAACTATATATAAAAAAGTTACATCAAAGTAGGTACATCATATTCAAATGTAAAATTTGTGTCATACACATATATTTTTTAGATATCTAAATATAAACCAACATTTTATCAAGTATATGCATTTGTGTATTTATATATTCATAATATAAATATAGACAGTACACACACAAATATTATGTTAAACTTTTATTTTGGATGTGATTAATCACAATTAATTTTTGGACAGCCCTAATTTTTATGTTTTTTTTTAATGTGTTTCTCAAAACATTGCCATTGACCCTTAAGTACTCCCTTAGGACATCTTGGGTCCCAGACCCCCTAGGTTAACCCTTTATAGGGAATTCATTGAAATACTCACTGGAAAAATCCAGAGAGTTACTGGGGTTTATTAAGTCTTTTAAACATTTTTGTGACTTAAATATTATATTGTAGTCAGTGTCAATTAATTTACCATATATGTTTCCTAAAAACGGAATAAGAACTGTATAAGAACTATTTTTGTCCATACAGTTAAATGCAGTTTAAACAATTGCTGGAATTTTTTGCTCATACAAAAAAGTATACATCCAAAGAAAACCAGCTACTCTTTGTGATGTACAATCAACAACATCACTTTTGATTTAATGGTACTGGCAACACATATACTCTAAGAAACATAAACAACTTAAACAGAAAAACTTACATAGTAAGTGTTACCCTGGTCGGTTTTCTCATCTGAAACATTGCCACAGTGATTCTAACGTAATTATATATTGTAAGTTAGAAACCGACCAAATTAACTGAACATCACGAGAATGAAATATTTACCCAAGCTAACCATGAAAGTTTTCCACCAAATGTGTTCTTAAGCTATCAGAAGAATGAAAATATAAACATATTATCTCTCATCATGTTTATCCTACAGCTCAAACTATTAATAAAAGAGCTAACAAATAATCATCGGATTATTAAACGTTCCCAAAGTACAATGCAATAGATTCCCATGACATAGAAAAATGAATATGCTGGGATGATTTCACCAGTCCCTCATCTTTGGTCATGCACACACATAATTTGTGAGTCGCTGCGGTACTGACAAATATCATTTGATCACGACATGGCCAGTTCATAACAAACAGACCTGATATACCAGCGTGTGACAGATACAATATCAGACTCATCACCGCAGAACATTGTTTCAATCTTTCACTAAGACCAAGATAATCTGACACACCACTGTGCTGGTGGAACTCAGATATAACATTTTATTCAGAGGAATCACAAGCAAACACCACGAGGGCCCGTTTTTCACACCGCTGTCATACAAGCAGCTGGAACAAAGAGAAGATGATGATATGAAAAATCTGACATAAGGTGATATTGTTATGCATGATGGTACAATGTAACACATTCATGCCGGAATCTGCATTGCCGCCGCGTAATATATGCTAACAACGGTTGAAGGCACAATCCTGCCTGCACGAAAAGAGAAAAAGAGCGAGAGACTGACTATACGAAGAGAGTGTTAGAGAGACAAAACATGTTCTCTACCTAAAACCACTTAAGCATTCCTCTCCATGCTCAGCAAAGGCAACACCTGCTTATTGAGAACAATCGGCTAACTGTTTGGTACATTTTTATGGAAATGTTTTGCCTCCTCCTGAGTGAGCGTTGCTTAGGGATTACACACACATGCTGCTGAACCGGCATGGCTCCGGAGGGCTCCCCGCGCAGAGCGCAATCCACATTTAACACATAACAAATGAACGGGGACTTGTGGCAAAGGCCGTCTCCATTTTGGCTCAGAAACAAAGCACTCAGCCTTGCTGAGATTCAGAGAGGGTTGCGATTTTTCTTGATGACGACACAGACATGTGAAGATGAGCTGCGTGCTTGAGTTCACACACAGCAGTTTAGTCACTAGTGATCATGAATCGACTTTGTTTCGCTATTGAAGACATTGGCCTTTTTAAGAAACTGATAACAGAAAATCCTAATGAAATATTTGTTGTTTTTATATGAACTTTATGACGTGCTCTTATATTTATTTGTAACAAATACATGTAAAAGAGGCATTGTCTGTGCTAAATTAAGGAACCATTTAATCGACAAAGCTATTATTTTGTTATATATCTATTATGTTACATTATATATATATATTAGGCATGGGCTGGTATAAGTTTCTGACGGTATGATAACCTCAAAAATATATACTACTTTTAAATGTATGGGTAAAAAACTAAAACTTTTTCCCCCTTTGAACACAATATATTTTATTTTTTGAAAGATTTATAATATTTTGGAGCAGTAAACATGTCAGGATAGATAATTACAATGAATCATTGACTTCTGCTGTCTTCATTGGTTTCATTCATTTCTTTACAATTTAAAATGGCATCTTTAGATATTTTTTTTCTGCTGGAGATGTGGTTGTCCTAAAAAAATAAAATAAAATCATTAAAAAAAGAATAAAGTAATAGCTTAGGGACGGTATTACAGAAAATTTTGCCGGTTTGAAAACCTTGACTTTTCCAAACCGCGGTATACCTTGATAACGGTTATTGTCCCATGCCTAATATAATTACGTATAATGTTATGTGTATATATATATATATGCAATTTCCTTCCAGATTTCTAATAAAAGTGTTGGCATTTAGAACTGAAATTTTTTATTCTATTTAGAAAATGACAATTAGTTATTGCTAATTGTTTCTCATTTTTTGTCACTGAAACTCACATTATTTCACAGAATATTCCTATTTTAAACTATTTTTAACTTAAATTATTGATATTGTGTAGTCTAAAGATGAATATAAACCTGACAACATGCCATGTTTTTTTATATTTTGTCAAAAAATGTATTGTACATTTAGAAAAAAAAATGCAGTTATATAAAAACTAAAATGACTTTACTGCAGCTGTGGCAAAAAGTAGGACCACTTCTCAGTTTCTCTGGATTTATGGTCGTTTGTTTGTTCAAACTATATTATATTTCGAATGATTACATTTTTTTACTGACAACTGAGCAAAATCGAATATAGTGAAACAGTAAATGAGCATGTTGAGCTTACTGCGATCATTAATTACAGTCTATAAGTAAGTTATCAAATGATGATTGTTCTACATTTGTCAAGATTCTTAGTATATAACTGATGTTAATAAATGGCAGTTGTCTTCTGTAAATCCCTGTAAAAATGTAGAATTTAAATGTACTGCATGTATATTTATGTACACACGTAGATTAAATATCACTTCGTAAATCGTTTGAGTAATTTAAAAAGTTATTTTCTGTGGAAACGGTTGTCTTTAATTGCTATCAGAACTGACTCTTTTTCACCTTCATGTTTCTCAGCAGGAGTTGACAAGGCTATCATGTAGCTGAATTATCTTTCTTTTTTTTGATCAGGTCCTGCTACCTGATACGAATCCATTATCGGCTTTAATTAGCTGCTTTACAACTGTGAAAATTACAACCTAAATTTGTATTTTGTCATGTTTTATGGATAAAAGGCACCATATATTAAACGTCACACACACACACAGAATTGTTATAGTGCATATACTATCAGGGGCAACTTCTACTGGGGACAAGGGGGGACATGTTCTCCCACTTTTCAAAATACCACTTGTGTCCCCACTACTTGTTTTTTTTCATTGCAGTGGATGGACAGAGAGAGTTTGTGTATGTTGATACACACATCCACATCTAATAACATCACCTAGATGCTCTAAAAATGATTCTGAGAAAGTTTTAATAAGCAGGTAATTGCAGTTGAAGCAACCGTTTTGGATAGAGATGAAATGCCATAAAGCAACAGATGACTTTAATGTCAACTTGGATGAAAGAAAGATAACAGATGAATCTACATGCTCAGCATTTTTATATAATTTACCTGCATAAGAATATTACTGCAATTGATATTACAAAATAGTGATTCAGCACACTGTTCAAAAAGTCTTTGTTTTTCTTTTCTATATTTCCTTTGCATTTTTCTGTTAGTTTGAAATTACGTTTGTTTAATCTGCATATTTTTCCATGGATTTTGTAACACTATAGTTCCTAAATGCAGGAAATGGGATAATTTTTTAAAGCATTTTAGAACCCCCCCCCCCCCCCCCCCCAACTAAAGTTACACTATTTTATATACTATTGATATATTATATTGTAACTATATAGTAATTATTATTCTCAATATATTAAGATGTCAGTGTTAATTTTTTTACTTAAATTGTAAAAGTAGTTCAGTGACAGTAATTTATTTATTTATTTATTAACACTTGCATAACATAGTGTTAGGCTACACAAATGGTTACTTTGTTTATTAGAACGATTAATTCTACCTTAAATTACCTATCAGAATGAACCCATGTCAGGTAGTATCCAAAATAAACAAGTGCGTTGTTCTCACCTGGATGACCCGCATGTTGAGGCCTGTCTCCTGCGCGAGCTGCTCGCGAATGTGTCGCGTGGGTTTCGGCGTGGCCACGAAGGCGGCTTTCAGAGTCTCCAGCTGTTTGGCCTTGATGGTGGTGCGCGGGCCTCGCCGTTTCGTGCACGAGTTTTGCTCCTCGTTTTCGTTGTTGTTAGTGTCTTTATCTGAAGATGTGGAATTGTCCGTCTCCTTCGTGTCGTCCTGCATTTGATCTGGAAGATCAGGCGATAAACTCCGGTCTGTACACGATGACACTGTGGTATGATAAAGAACCAATAAGGGATTTATTACACTTATTCCAAAGGATTTTTTACACAGTTTTTACTGTCGCTAATAGACGTTCACATTCTAAGTCGTCTTGAGAGAACATAGCTAGAAGAACATTATTAGCCTACAAATAGGCTGGAAGTGTATAATGTTAATTACAAAATTATCAAATACAACCTTTGTTTTTAATGTAGCTAAGACTATGAGTATCATATTTTGAGAAACGATTTATAACAATATGAATAACATAAGTTATGTAATTATTGTTATATTAGGATGTATTATTATAATAACACAAATATAATAGAAAAAAATAAATACAAATAATATGTTATTTATTTATATTTATTTTTTCTCCAATGTTTCCCTTTAAAAGACTTTGAAAATCAATATTTTGCCATTGAACCGACACACATGAGCCTGAGAAAAATTATTTCAGATATTTTAGATGGCACTTACATCACAACCCTTCATACAATTAACAGTGTAATGGTGTGAGTTGTTGGGTTTTTTCATTAGCATAACTTAGCCTGTTTCGTTCCCTTGTATAATTAATTTATTAATTAAAAAAAGTTCTTGTTTATTTGATCAAAGTTTGCAACACGCATAAATTGAAACCAACCCAAGACCTACAACACCCCAGAACAAAATAGAAACAGAAAGAAAGAAACAAAAGAGAAAACAAGCTGAGGTCTAAACGTGAATCACTTCTGCAAAATATCGGAGGAATTAAGTCTGGTTGTCTCTTGGGACAGGCTGCTGTGCTTGATAACAGCTTGTCATTGTCTGTGGAACGGGGATATACGACTACAGACGTTTATCTGACAAGAACGCATGGGCTGGGGAGAATGAGTTATGGACACTTCTCCATAGGTGGACACCATCAAACCAAAAGAGTCCTCAGATTGCTATGAAAAATGGATTGACTGTTTCATATTCACCGACATGAACTATATCGTGGAATCATTTTCACCATTCCTGTTCAGTTGCTGTTTCAAAATCCGACAACCTGTTATTCTAAAATAAAATACGATCTCAATATTACTCATAAATAGCAATAGAATTTGCATTATCAATTAAAGAGAACACGATAGAAATTATTATTTTTGAGGCCTAATTTTTGTCTTCAAGGCCTGTGCATTGAAACCCCAGTTTGTGTAAATATAGCACACCACCGATTTCAAAAGGCCATTTGCTGCTGTATTAATGAATCGGAGTGTTGTACGTCCCTTTTACATCGACTGGACGAAGCACTCAGTCGCTGTTAAATTAATTGGACTAGCACTGACCCACAAGTGGAGGCGATAATGATGTCATCTGTGTGTTGGGAAACAAACAGCCTGTCCTGCGCTTCTGAACACTCGCGAGCATCACAGTCACGGGGACACGCGTAAACAGTGAAGCAACACACCTCTGAATTGAGCTACTCTTTTTCTTTCAATAGATTTTACATTTGAATACTGTACACGGGGTCTGTTCATTTGCATTTACGTCTTAAAACGATATAGAGACAATGCGTTTCTAATAACACCACAAACAAACAAAATGCTCACGTAAATGAGATTTTATAAGATTTTCCCTTAATGTTAATAACAAGAGTTTCTTAACTTGAATCAAATCGTAAATAAAAAAAGTATTTTGACTGTAGGGTACAATTTGTGCAAAACTATAAATAAATAGATACACAAAATAACAATAAAATGTGTTGAATGACTTGTCAAATGTTGTAACCGTCAGGAAAATGTCAATATTGTTATTTTATATTTCCAAATCTTAATTTTGAAATATAAACTTATAGAAATAAAGCAACCAAAAGGGCTTTTTGCCATATTGAAAAATCTTTTTGATTCCCCAAAGAACCTGTTAGTAAAAAGTAATAAAAAAGCCACAAAATCCCAATAAATAACATGAATTTTAAGTGTGACGCCTTTTATTAAAAATGTCAATAATAATAATAATATAATGACTTTGACACAGTTGCGGTTTTTCTGTTTTATAGATTTCATATCACATGATTCAAAATGGCTTCCTGATATATTTACATTGATATGACTATAATCATATTCAAAATTAAATTGCTTCTGTTTTTACAGTAAACGAAACTATTGATGACCAAATCTTACTCCTGTAGCCTACTACTACTTAAGCCAATTTATTTAGTCACAATGTAACTTTTGCACAACATAGACATTTAAAAAAATCTGAAACCTAAATCATGTTAAACAATTTCGTATGAATAGTCATTTAATGAATAAAGATGACGCGCCACGTCATTTGAGCCATAATTCAAACATTTTCAGAGAGATTAAAACGTTCTCTGTCTCTCTCTCTCTCTCTCTCTCTCTCTCTCTCTCACACACACACACACACACACACACACACACACACACACACACACACACACACACACACACACACACACACACACACACACACACACACACACACACACACACACACACACACACGCCACCATTAAACGTTCAGCTGCAGTCGTCTCTCTCACCTGAGTTTAAATTGACCTCTTTGATGGCGCTCGCGCTCAGGTAGTCCTCTTTACACACAAATTTGTTTTCGTCGATGACGTAGAGCTCCTCGCCCGTGGACAGCTGTTTGTTGCACACCATGCACGTGAAACAGTTGAGATGAAACACCTTGCTGCGCGCTCTTCGCACGAGATCGCTGGGCGAAATTCCCTGCAAGCAGCCCGCACATTTCGTACCAAAACGTCTGCAGGAGGACATACGGATCAAAATACAAAACCACATTTTAAAAGAAAAAGAACAAAGCCAATTGATCAACACAAAAGTTTATGTAGCCTAATGGCATTTATAATACTGCGATCAAGTGGCTATGTATTGTCAATAATTGTTTATTTTGAGAAATATTTCAAGCGAATACATAAAAACATTTTGCGACTTATTTGACGATCTAAGCGTAGGCCTAAAGCAAGAATAAATTAGGCCTATGCATTATGTATAAAATGTTTTATCACCTGCATTTTTTCGCACAAGAATTAAAACCAAAAGAGGGTGTCATAGATGAACTATTTTTGTCCCCCAATGAATCTTTCAGTGAAACGTTTTTAATTATCTTATTTTTAACACAATCAAATAATTTTTTGTACAGTATGAAGAACATTTTGAGGATTCAATGGAGGATATTGAATCATAAATGCCTGTCTTAAGAGTGTGATGTGTATTTTATGTATTATTTGCACTGTACAGCACACCGTGGATTTTGTAAATATAAAATGACTGCAATTCAAGATTTGTGATAATATTATTGCATAAAAGAAATTTCAGCAATAACAATAACATAAATATGCATAGCATTTTATATAACTTGCATAACGGGCATTTATTGTGTTTTAGGTAAAATTTATAAATGCTTTGAACAATTCTGTGGTGTCAGGCGGTATGAAGCGATAATCTATTTTAAGTATAGACAAGATATAATTGTAGTTAGCTAACCTACCAAATGCATTTTTATCATGAGATGTCCTAAAAATAAAAACAGGAAAACGGGGTGTTTATTTACACATCTGTGAATTTATAACCTGCTTTTCTTGTATTCATTCATTGAGCCTACGAAATGAGAGATAATCCGTCAATTACACGTTTTCGCATTTGTTAATCTGCGCCTACACGAGAGGAAAAAAGGCAGAAATAATAGTGCAGTTTGTTCAATTCATATTTCAATGACAATGAGACGAGAAAGACCAGGTATACAGGCCGGTCGTGGTTGTGAGGCACGTCGAGCGCACTACTCCCTTCTGTTTCTCCCCTCGGGTTTATTTTAACACTAATGTACTAAATCTTCCCCCATTTGTTATGGTATCGAGTCGCTCTCGCGCTTTTCAAATGCATCTCTCCCAGTGAAAGGCCATAACACTACTTACACAACAAATGGACGCATTACGGGTGATTACTGTTTCGCCCCACTAATGGCTCCACATTCAAGCGCAGAGCTGGATGGGCCCCATAGAACGTGATGGTCAAGGCCGTTTGGGATAACAATGGCACATATGAAAGCTTAAACACTGGATGACATTAAATAGCTCATGGAAATGTAAACTAGAAGAAAACATGACAGAACTCATTTAGCGATATTAAGGGCTAATAAAGGTAAATAAGCGGCCTGTTCTCAGACTACAACAATATCATTGCAGGTGCGCAACACAGGTGTTTTTTTCAGGGGATTTTAATCTTTTTGGAAATAAGTGCATATTTGTATTATAGTTTTTTGCTTGGTAATTTAAGAAGGCTGATGTTTAAATTATTTAATGGATTTAAATTGATATTACATTTGGACCTTTTAATATTAATTATAGCTTTTTGGAAGAAAGAAAAAAACGTTTTAATGATCTAAGCTTTTTTAATCTGTTAAGAAAATATCTGATTTTAAATGAACTTATACTATATAATTAATAGATATTTTTATAGTCTATATTTATAAAATCCTTTGTTTATATTTCCGGTTAAATAAGATGTGCATGTGTATAGTGCAGCTTGTGCAGTTTGTTTAATATTAATCTAGTGAAAGGCCTCTTTAAAAAAATAAAAGTTCTTTATTTGCATTAATGGTTCCTTGAAGAACCATTAACACCAATGGAACCTTTCTATTGCACAAAAGGGTCTTTATAGTGAAAACGTTTTATCTCACAAGACAAAATATTTTTTCGTAACTGTTCACTGAAGGTTTTATTTAAGGATCTAGAATTATTAATTTATGGCATTGCCACGAAAACAATAAAGAGAAACATGTTTTTGTTCAAATGCATAATAATAATAATAATAATAATAATAATAATAATAATAATAATAATAATAATAATAATAACGACGGCACGCAACATAATTGGGAATTTTAGAGTATAAGCAATAATAATCAGTGACAGATAATTTTTCTCCCCTCAATCAGTTCTTCAAGAGGAATTCTCAAACCGAAAGCGTGTGAATACAAAAAGCACTGAATGGCTCAACAATCAAAAGCTATTAATGAACGACGAAGGATCAAAGGTTTAACAGAACATTAGACATTTTAGGCAGGTTAATCCACAAATTGAGACTCATCCGCATAAGGGGAAAACAAGGGTAGGTAAATCCTACATGACACATTCTTCAAATGAGGATTAGTCCAGAAGTTTGACGAGGTGATGCAGCCATAATGCAAGCAGCTTCACGTCTTACCTGAAAAAGTCAATTTTGCAATAGAGCTTTCCGTCCCTGGAGAAACATTTTTCGGTCAGGTTGCAGTTACACTCGCAGCATTGGACACACTTGGCGTGCCATGCGCGGTCCAGAACGTTTAAGAGGAACCGATCCAAAATGGGCCTCTCGCACCCCGCGCAGTGCACCATCATTCCGCCCTGGAGGGGACCGAGAGCCGACCTTCCCAAACGGGCACCGCGCCTCGGATTGGGGCCACACGAATCGGTGCGGAGCAACGTCTTGGCTTCTTGGAGAGGGAGGCAACAGCAGAGCAAATGTTCCGTCTTGACAATGAGTCTCCACCACGCCTAGAGGTAAACACTCCGGACGTGATTGTTATGCATTATACCTGTCGGCTTCCAGAAATCCAGCGAGTCAGAACATAAATATATTTGTAGCACAATTTTGACTTCTCCAAGTTGTCCTCGTGCTGTTGATCCACCTGCTCGTGTCCACTCACCTCACCGACACTTTTTGCATCACTCTGTTCCAGTTCGCGGGAGCCTCTCGCATCCGTATTCAGATTTGATGACGTTTTCTCTTGTACTTACGCCGCGGTGGCCAATCACGGACGAGTTGCCATGGCAATGCGTTTAAATATTGGGACTCTCTGATTGCTTCCAAAGTTCTACCTTGGGTTTGGTAATTATTTCATCGTCGTGTTGTTTTGCCTCTTTCTACCGATTTGGTGCTACTGAATCCTGGACAGCACATGTGGACTAAAACCCTTTTTCAGACTTCAGATGATTTTAAAATGTATATTCAGACAGTAGCCTAATGACATGCTGTTTTATTTTCTGTATTTATTTATTTTTTATGTAACTATTGCAATATTTGAGCGTGGCAGTGGCTATGTGAAGGCAGTAAACTGTTAGATAAATATATTTTGACATTTATTTAAGTTTTAGCATCTTTTTGCATGATGTCTTAAGTGTAGAAAATCCAAATAGCCACCACTGCGTCTTAATTCTGAAGGAGCGATGTGTGCGCGCGGTGGGGGATCCCGTTCTTTTCTCATGCATAAAGCTATTTACAGGGAAATGCACTGGATTAAGATACTGGCTCGCATCAATAGCGAGACCCGGATCGCCCAGCGGTTTGACAAAGTAGCCACAAATCGAAGGGATTTTAAATATTTACCCAGGTAATCATTTTGTTAGCTGTGGAAATGCAAACATTGCGTAGCTAATTTATTCCAGCGAATTGGAGACTGAATTCAGGGTTTTTGTTCAGTTTAAAATTGCGTCTTTAAAGATAATCACTTAAACTTGCTACATTTTTATTTTTTAGCCAAAATGTCAGTGCGTATGCCTATTTGCATTTGATTTCCCGAAGGCATTAATTTATTAATTGTAAAATAACTACAGTTTTAGCTCACGATTATTTTTCTTCCTTTTGAACAAACATTTCCCCATGTGTTGGCATTAAATGTTGTGCGTAACTATCACTGAGGCGTTTTGTCAGAGCGCTGTGTTTTCGCTCTTTCTGTAAGCCACAGGCATGTCTGATCACTGGAATAAATCCGGATCAGGCCACCCGTGGTCTGTCTACCTGCTTCCCTCTCTCCATGTAAACAATAGCACATAGTTTGCAGTTGTGTTAGTGTATCGGATTAGAAAGCGAGCGCAAACACCGTAACCAATGCTCTGCCTATTGTTAAATACAATTTATGTCTGGGACTGTTTAAAACAGCAACAAAAAAGATATGAATAGTA
Source organism: Danio albolineatus (assembly GCA_903798035.1). Lineage (NCBI taxonomy): Eukaryota > Metazoa > Chordata > Actinopteri > Cypriniformes > Danionidae > Danio > Danio albolineatus. Next base: position 732,760 of record CAIGQQ010038251.1, read on the forward strand.
ACAATAATAAAATCAATAAGAATCATTTATTATTCTTATATTATTTATATTATTAATAATCCCAATTTAAATAATAAAGTTAAATAAAAAATCAATGACGTCTATCTATCTATCTATCTATCTATCTATCTATCTATCTATCTATCTATCTATCTATCTATCTATCTATCTATCTATCTATCTATCTATCGATCTATCGATCGATCGATCGATCGATCGATCTGATCTGATCTGATCTGATCTGATCCTAAAATTAATAATCCTTTTACAACATGCAGGGCTTAAGCAGTGACTAAATAGCGTTTGGTAATATTCGGAGTCAGGGGATGCCGGTGGGCTGCATGCTGGAGAAAAGGAGAGCCAAGGGCGAGTTTCGGGACCCCCGCTGCTCTTGGCAGGCAACAACGGCTGCGAGTTTGGCTTCGCTTACATTTCTAATCCCTTCGCGATGCAAGCTATTTATTTTCTCACTAAGTATTGTTTTGTTGACTTCCCATTTAAGAAATCCTCAGTTTTCCCCCTGACGTTTGCCTCCGCGAATAAGCAAATATGAGTGAAATGCACGCCTGGGCTACTTCCAGTCATTTGCATATTTTTAAATAGCTAAATGCTAAAATTAAAGGTGCCATCTGTTTACAATCGCCCTGACAGAAGAGCCATTAACAGACTGGCCTAACCTTGTCGAGTCTTTTATGGTTAAATAGCGAATCAGCTCACAGGATGTGGGTACACACACATACGCACCAAAAACATGTGCATGTGGAAGTAGAATAACGCAAAACCTCATTAAAATCTGATTTTGAAGTGACTCCAAATAATATACTTTTATCCAACTTGATTTGATGCATGGGTAATGTAACATTTGGGATTAGAAGCAGACTACTGAGAGTCCATTCGTCTACATCTAGTCAATAGACCACACTACTGTGAGACTGAAGTCCACGACACAAAGTGGAATACCCAGAGCACCTGTGCAGACTCGAGAACTGTCCAGGGTGCTGAAACCAGCGGGAGGCTTTTGTGCTCTGAGGCCGCGTACACACTGCCGCTAAAATCGGTTGTCAGTTCACCTTTTAGTGCTTAAATCTGTTCTGTACACACACAATTAGTCATTCACGGGAGAGACAACCGCTGTAAAATGAACATATTTGACGCATTTAAATGTCTTGGGTATAGGCGCAAAATAAATAAAGTCGTACCCTCCTGTTGGCAGGTATAAGAATAGCAAATGAGAACAAATCCACAAACCGAAATAAATTTGTTTATTCCATATAAGAAATAATATTAAAATATTGCTATCGGCATATGACTGACCACTATTGGAAACTGCATACAACAAACCCAAAGATGATTATAATAAGTGGACATGGCAACACTGCACTCTAACTCTCTCTCTCTGTGTGTGTGTGTGTGTGTGTGTGTGTGTGTGTGTGTGTGTGTGTGTGTGGATAATGCATTCCAGACAAAATGTAAATGATACAATGCAGACCCCATACCAGTTTTCCCCCCTAAAACTTAGAGGTCTATAGTTGCGGCATGTTGCACAATCAGTCACAACAGTAGTATGTTTTAATAATTGCATTAGGGCTACACAATATATCGTTTCAGCATCGATTTTGCAGTAGTCATATCCCTGCATATGCTGTATTATAGTTTATTATTTGCATGTGTTTTGGAGGCAAGGGGATTTTAAAAGCATTCAAACATAATAAATTGTACCATTTGCAACTTTGATAATTATTATTTTTGTTAAATTATTTATTCAATGAAGACTACGCAGTATTACTTAAATAATAAAAGACAAATGTGAAATATGTACTTTTTAAAGGTGATTTATTTACGTCCAGTTGTTGTATTTTGTTTGCTATGTTTTATATAAACATCAGCAGTCATTCCACAAAAACATTGAACATCTATAAAGCCTGGAATGTCTTTTTCATGATATTACCACTCAATATTTTCAACACCAGATGTTTAATTGCAGAATTGAGAAGTACTGTGGATTATTGACCATTTCTTTTTAAAGTTATGGTCTTTACATTCACAAAATTAGAATGTTTTTACAACACAAGAAAGATTCACAACACAAAAAGCTTTTCATCTGTTCAGTTACATCAAATCTGCACATTTCGCTGGTGATGCATATAGATAATAGTAAGAACTGACATAATTTGACATTAAAGTAATAAATGAAATATTTAATGCATTTACACTTTACATCCAAGAAAAATCTTTGCAAAACTCCAACTGAAAGCAGATAAAAAAAACAGCACTGCGATTCATTTAAAGGCAAATGTGCTTATTATCAGTCTCAAAGGCTTTGGGTGTCTATCAAAGATATCATACAAGTGTGATCTCTCCAGTTTTGCATAAATAAGACATGAATACATGCATGGTAGATAAAACGGCTCAGTGTTCTTTGTGTAATTTACAGGCAGAAGTGTTTGGAGGGAGGGTCATTTCCACATATACACACAAACTATTAGCATGAATGAAAACAATACAAACACACGAAGAGAAGAAGAACATGAAAAACATGCTTGTTTATGTTCATAGGACACATAAACAAGCATGTTTTTCATGTTCTTCTCATGAGTGGGTTTTATAAATACACTCTAAAAATAAGGATGCTTTATAGCCACTAAGGTTTGTTGAAGAATGCCATAGAACCGTTTCATGTCCCCCCCACAGGTTCTGTCAGGGAAAAGTCATTAAAAGCAGACATTTTCTGTGTTAATCTAAACTCTTTTCCATCCATTTGTGTGCAATGGAATTTTTTAAAGATGTTCTATGTAGTTTAATGTTATTTTTTTCAGTGAAATGCTCTTATAGCGGAACCGATAATGGTTTGACAGCTCCTTCATACAACCATCAAGGCCAATTTAGAATCTTTATATCTAAACTTACAACAAACGTCTCTTCGCATATAAAAAACAAGACAACAGCAATGAAACCAACCCCTCTCTTGGAGCTATATTTAGCCAGTGCTTTATACAATACACTAGCTGTGCAGGAATAGCTTTACAATAATCAGATTGATGATGCAAACTGTTTTAAAATTCTAGATGTAAATACGTGTTCTACCGTAAAATGCCTCTAAAAGACATGTCATTAAGGTCAAATGAGTTCTGTGTTGGTTATTTGTATTCAAATATTACAAGTGTGCTTTTCACGGGTGGCACGGTGACTCAGTGGTTTGCACTGTTGTCTCATAGCAAAAAGGTTGCTAGTTTGAGTCCCGGCAGGGCCAGTTGGCATTTCTGTGTGGAGTTTCCATGTTCTTCCTGTTCGCATGGGTTTCCACCACAGTCCAGAGATATGCGCTATAGGTGAATTGAATAAGCTAAAATTGGCCATAGTGTATGAGAGTATATGGGTGCTTCCTAGTATTGAGTTGTGGCTGAAGGGCATCCTCTGCGTTAAACATATGCTGGAATAGTTGGTTATTTTGCTATGGCGACCTCTGAAATAGAGACTAAGCCGAAGGAAAATGAATGAATGCACATCTCAAAAGTAGGCATTATTATATTCTTAATATATGAACAGAGCATTGAATACTCTTTAAAATATGAATAAAAATTATGGTAAAATAACAATTAAATAATAATATTAAACATGCACCAGGGAGTCACTAGAGCCAAGTCATCTTTATTTAAATAGTATTTTTTAATGTTTATTTGTTGTCGACATCTGCAGTATACAGTGCATACACTACTGGTCAAACGTTTAGGGTCAGTAGGATTTTAAAATGTTTTAAAATAAGCTTCTCCTGCTCACCAGGGCTGCATTTATTTGATCAAAAACACAGTACAAATTGTAAAACTGTGAAACGTTATTTGACTGTAAAATAACTGTTGAAAAGGAGTTTATAATTTAATTAAAAAAAAAAAATTCCAGTGATTTTAATGATGAATTTTCAGCTTTATTACTCCAGTCTTCAGAGTCACATGATACTTCAGAAATCACTCTATTATTATTATTATTATTATTATTACTATTATTATTATTATTATTATTATTATTAATATTATTATTATTATTATTAATAATAATGGAAATAGTAATACAAGCAATAATGGCTGGAGTAATAATTTAATGTGAAACTACATACCATAAGTAATATATAAATATTTAATAAACAAGTATTTAACATTTTTTTCACATTTAAGTAATGCTGCCTTGATAAACAAAAATAACAGTAATACAATTATTAAATATAATTAAAAACAAAAACTGACCACAAACCTTTTAAAATTATTATTATTATTTTTATTATTATTATTATTATTATAATTGACTGCAATAACTTTATAAATAAGACACAAAAAACCACTAACACTTTACAGTACAGTAATGATTAAGGAAAAACAAAATTGATGTGGAGAGTAAAGAAAATATACAAAAACTGAAAAGAATTGTCTGTTTTTTATTACAAGATTTTAAATACTGGATTCATATAGATATATTTAAACACACAACACTATAAAGAGAGATGTGTAATGTAAATAGACAAACATTTTGTGCAAATTCCTAAACTAGATGTCAATTTTCAATATTTAACCGGACATATTCAGAATAGACTCTATAAAATAATATTATTATACAATAAAACTTTTATTAACGAAAATATATTAATATTAACCATTCAAAATGAATAATAAATTCTTAAACAATATCAAAATATTTTAAATTATGAGAATGGACTATAGTATAAATAGACCAAAGGACCTAAGAGACATGAACATTCAGACTTTGAAATGAGTCTCCCTGGAGGCCTTTTGGTGAATGACAGAGCTCCGCTTCTCCACTTTCCCTTCACTCTCACTGCCACAACCAGCCTGCAGACACACACACAAAGCTGGAAAGAATATTACAGACATTTTGACTATTACCATACCGAAAGGAATACAAATAACAATGATCTGGTGAAATGAAACCACTCAAAAGACCACAATATGCTTGTATTAAGGTCACATTGAAATTAGGGCTGTTGATTGAACACATTAACTTTATTAATTAATTATGAAGAAATATATTGTGTTAACATTTTTAATGGACCTGCTCCACCCCACATCTATTTAAGTCATATTACATGACATACAGGTGACATTAGACAATTATATAGTTACTGTAAATAATGTGATATTTTAAAAGTAAATAAAAGTAATGATAGCGAATAAGATAATAACAGATAAAATAACAGTTAATAAATAAGTATATTTGTATGTAAATAGACAATTACTTATTAAAAACAGAAGTAATGATAATTAATAAAGTAACAACAAAATAAAATAACAGTTAATAAATATGTGGAAATGTAAGTGGGCGTATATACTGTATGTGTGTGTATGTCTGAATATACACAAGTGCACTGAAAAAATTCATTGGATTTGCTTTTTTTAAAGGTAAGTTTTAAGGTAAGTGGTTGCAAACAATTTATATGAGCTGAAATTAAACAAATTAAGCTGAACATTACTAAACTGAATGTGTTTGTTATAATTCAGCCAATATAAATTGTTTGCAACCACTTACCTTAAAACTTACCTTAAAAAAATAGTAAATCCAATGATTTTCAGTGATACACACACTAGGCATGGGCCGGTATAAGATTTTGACGGTATGATAACCTTGGATAAAAATATCACGGTTTCACGGTTTGGTGGTATTGTGATTACGGCTCTAAAATATATATATTTTTAAATATTTGGCTAAAAAAACCAAAACCCTTTACCCCTTTGAACACATTTTATTTTGAGAAACATTTAAAATACTTTGGGACAGTAAACATGTCAGGCTAAATGATTCAAGTGAAGCATTGACTTCTGCTGTCTTCATTGGTTTTAAAAACACAGAGGTCTTTACAATTAACAACAGCATCTTTGGTTATCTTTTCTGCTGGAGATACTGTTGTTCTAAAAAATAAAAAATAAAATCACACACATACCTTAGGAATGGTATAGCAGGAAATTTTGGCAGTTTTAAAACCTTGACTTTCCAAACTGTGGTATACCATGAAAATGGTCATTGTCCCATGCCTAACACACACATTTAAAGACAATTTCTGGGTTTTTGTTGCAATAAATGTTGAATGTTTCTTTTTAAAGCTACTTCTTTTAAAAGTCTACTTATAACTGCATTGCATTTGGGAGTAATTTTTCAGTTAATTTTTGGATTAGATTGATTAAGCACGACATAATTTTAAATATAACACTTTGACCAATAGACGACCCTAGTTAAAATTCCATGCATAACGTTATTTACATGAAAGATAAAAATAAAGCACAAAGCTAAACATACAGTTGAAGTCACAATTAGTAGCCCCACTTTGATTTTTTTTTCTTTTTTAAATATTTCCCAAATGATGTTTAACAGAGCAAGGAAATTTTCACAGTATGTCTGATAATATTTTTTCTTCTCGGGAAAGTCTTCTTTGTTTTATTTCGACTAGAATAAAAGCTTTCCTAGAGATGGGTTGCGGCTGAAAGGGCATCCGCTGCGTAAAACAATTGCTGGATAAGTTGGCGGATCATTCCGCTGTGGCGACCCCGGATTAATAAAGGGAATAAGTTGACAAGAAAAGGAATGAATGAATAGAATAAAAGCAGTTTTCATTTTTTAAAAACTATTTTAAGGTCAATATTATTAGCCCCTTTAAGTTAATTTTTTTTCGATAGTCTACAGACCAAACCGTCATTATACAATAACTTACCTAATTGTCCTAACCTGCCTAGTTAAACTTATTAACCTATTTAAGCCTTTAAATGTCACTTTAAGCTGTATAGAAGTGTCTTGAAAAATATCTAGTATAATATTATTTACTGTCATCATGGCAAAGATAAAATAAATCAGTTATTAGAAATGAAGTATTAAAACTGTTACGTTTAGAAATGTGTTGAAAAAAAATCTGCTTTCCCTTAAACAGAAATTTGGGGAAAAATAAACAGGGAGGCTAATACTTCAACTGTACCTCTCACTCAATCTACCATATGCATATGGATTTTTGCATCACGACATTATCGTTCAAAAAGACTTGAGTAGAAGTTCCCCAAACAGGAGGTGCAACCCATAATCTGAATACAGTCGTCATCTCCAGTGCCTCCATCCAGCAGAGGAGTACAGGCCTCCCCAGGCGGAGGCGTTGGGATGGGGCAGGCCTGGAGGGCCTGTGTGGGTCGCCGGTGTGATGGATGGCTGATTGCTAGCTGTCCCATGGGCCTCCCTCTCTCTCACCTCTGGCGCTGGGAATTAAAAGGCGGTTTGTCTCCAGCGGGTCCTCAGCTGCTGAAGGCAGGCGGGCAATTTCACAGAGATCAGAGAGGGCATTACTGCTGCTGTCAGGGGAGCGTCAGACCGCCGGACTCCAGCGGGTGAGAGGATGGCGGAGGGGGGCAAGAGCACCGGTGTGCGCACGCCTGATCATTCTCATACAGAAAAACACAGAAATGCATGTCGGCAGCGCTGGGTTTGCACAAAGCAGGAAATGAGTTAACAGATTTATTTGTTGAATATTTAAGACGTGTTGGTGGCTTTACATATGGTCGGACACCTGCATGTGTGATCAGCACATGTGAAATGATTTGATCAAATCTGTCCTTGAGTCAACATATTTTTCTGAAAGCCGTAAATTCGTAATTTGTTGCAATGCCATCTCATAGCAGTTTATAACTGTTTGATAAGAAGTCCAATTTGTATACGTTGCGAGTTTAGTATGGTTTGCTAAGGGGCAGGATCGTGCTTTCTATTAAAATGTACATTTTAGTATGAGTGAAATCGGACGAGGCGACACGGTGGCTCAGTGGTTAGCACAGCAAATCCCGGCTGGGTCAGTTGGCATTTCCGTGTGGAGTTTGCATGTTCTCCTCATGTTCGCGTGGGTTTCCTTCAGGTGCTCTGGTTTCCCCCACAGTCCAAAGACATGCAGTATAGGTGAACTGAATAAACTAAAGTGGCTGTAGCGTATGTGTGTGAATGAGTATGTATGGATGTTTCCCAGTACTGGCTTGCAGCTGGAAGGGCATCCGCTGTGTAAAACATATGCTGGATAGGTTGGCGGTTCATCCCACTGTGGTGACCTCTGATGAATAAAGGGACTAAGCCGAAGGAAATTAAATGAATGAAATCGGACGAATTAGTGAACTTTTCCACCAATATGTAAAATAGTTATGTTTTTTTCATGAAATCACATCACAAACAGGCATGAAGAGTAACCATTAGCACCTATTAATAGAAGGAAATGCTGATTTGGAGATGCAAGGTTTCCACCTATCTGCCGTGATGTTTGAGGAAGGACTTTTTGAATAGGAACTATGCAGCAAGAGGTGCTGATCTGTATGAGTGGTGTAGATGTACACACACACATACACACACACACACATACACACACGTGCACACATAGCCTTTTATCGACAGGCCTGTCCATCTCACTTATCTGTTCTAATCAGTGCTTCTCTCCATTAACACCCAAACTACCCTTGGAGCCCAGTCCTGATGAGCATAAATACACAGACATTCACACCTTCAGCTCACACACACCGAACACCACCAAACTTCTTCACAGCCACCGAACAGAGAGGCTGCGCCTACAGTTGTATGGCTTCATTCGAGAGCAGCTGATCCGATCAAATCTATGGACATCAGTGGCACTGTAAAAGAAGGAAAAAGGGGAATTTTGCATTTGTGAAACTATTATGTAAAGTACAACAAAACGTCTGCATGTTCCTTGTAGGACTCTTGCATGTTCACTGTAGGATTGCTGCATGTTCCCTGTAGCAGTAGTTGTTTGTGTTGTTTGTATTCCCTCAGGAATCCTGCATGTTCTTTGTAGCAATCCTACATGTTCCTTGTAGCTTTCTGTAAGATTCCTGCAGGAGTTCTGCCCGTTCCATGTCGTTCCATCTTGTTCTGTGCAGGATTCCTGCATGTTCACTGTAGGACTCATGTATGTTCCTTGTTGGATTCATGCAGAAATCCTGCATGTTTCCTGTAAGATTTTTACATGAATTCCAGCAGGAGTCCTGCATGTTCCCTGTAGGATTCCTAAGTGTTCCTGTATGTTCAATGTAGAACTCCTGAAGCAATCCAGCATGTTTTTTTAGGATTCTGGCATGTGTCTTGCATGTGAAATCCTTTGCTTTTTTGTTTAAGAGTTCTGCAGTAGTTCTACAGGAAATTGGTCACAAAAATAATGTGGAATGTAGGAATTGTTCAAGTGTTTTTGTTGTTGTTGATTATATTTTTACTAAACTGATTTGACATAGGCCTCACGGTCGTGCAGTGGGTAGCACAATCGCCTCACAGCAAGAAGGTCACTGGTTCGAACCCCGGCTGGGTCAGTTGGCATGTTCTCCTTGTGTTAGTGTGGGTTTCCTCCGGGTGCTTCGGTTTCCCCCACAAGTCCAATAACATGAGCAATAGGTGAATTGGGAAAGCTAAATTGGCTGTATGTGTGTGAATGAGTGTGTATGGATGTTTCCCAGTGATGGGTTGCAGCTGGAAGGGCATCCGCTGTGTAGAACATATGCTGGATAAGTTGGCGGTTCATTCCGCTGTGGCAACCCCAGATTAATAAAGAGAATAAGCCGACAAGAAAATGAATGAATGAATGAATGAATGATTTGATTAGATAGATAGATACCAAAATTCAACAATTAATATTTTATTTATTTATTATTATTACTACTCATTACTATTACTACTGCAACTATTGTTGCACTTAGCACTTATTTGAAATGAGAACCTTTCACATGATTATTTATGCCTTTGTCATGTTTGATCAATTTATTACAACTTAGCTAAATAAAATAAATGCTATAAGTATAATATGAAAGCATTAGGTATTACAGAAGTGTTTGAATTGCATGACTGCTGTATGTGTGTATCCATATATATTTGTGTGTGTGTGTGTGTGTGTGTGTGCGTGCATGTGTGCACATGTGTGTCATGATGAGAGAGATTACCTGCAGCCTTTGGTCCATGTTAATGAGGTAATGAGTGTAGAGGAGGAGGCTCTGCTTCTGCCCTCATACACTCCATTAATCAGAACAGGTCACAACACACACACTAATGCACTGACTCGAGCTGCTTTTACTTCAGTGCTTCTGACTGCTTAACATGACGGACAGACACAAAAATACAACAATTGCACATCCAAAATAACAACAAGAAAATCACACCTGCTGAGATCTGCTCTGCACACAGAGCACGAGACTGAAACTCATGAGGTAAACTTACATGCGATTAACTGTATGATTAATGTGGAAGAAACAATAAACTATTAAGCTGAATTTCAGATTCTTGTATGTCTGGCTGAAGTTAGCTTGATGTTATATTTTAAATAAACACGTTTCACTAAATTTACTGAAAATAAAAGAATAATTGATGGACCCCCTGCTGCTTGACACCCACAGATTTATATAATATCTCAGATCTCTATTAGAAATATACATGTCATTTACATAATTTTTATTTTTTTTATTATTATTTTTTCACAATTGACACATGAATACTCATAATGTAAACACAATAACATTAATACAATTTTAAACACAGTATAAAAAGATCAACAATTTTCAAATAGATGAGCATCATGAATATATGGGCCCTTTTCGCAAGCCTGTTATGACGCATTTAACAGTCATCATAATCTTAAATCCTTGAGAGTTTTTAATATTCAAATTTTTTAAAAAGCGAATGAGCATTTATATGTATTTATGTATGTAGTATATCATCTTTGCTTCAAATTACAAAAAACGAATTACCGCTTGTGTGGGGTGTTTCTAATGCAGCTTTAAGTTTTCCTAACTATGACTACATCCGCTACTGAGAAACCCGGAAATGTAAAAAGGGTCTATAGACTTTTTTCTGAAGTGCATATAAGTTTTATGTTTAAAAAAATAAAAAAAATAAATTATATATATTTTTTTCATAGGTTTTTGCATAAGAAAATAAACAACCTTTACTAGAACAGAAAGAGTACAAAGGCCGTTTCACAATACACAGAATGTCGGACACCATAATACAGCATCACAATATCATCAAGAAGCATTAAAAAAAATTGATTAAATATAATAAATAAATAATTTTCTTAGAAGTATGTAGGCTCCACAACTCGATGGATGCCAAACCAATCCAGCCTATAAAAAGTTACAAGTTAGCATCACTAATATAAAGCCTAACTGGATTCCAGATTTTGAAACATATGTTTCAACCCATATTTCAACCCATATTTCAGTTCAAAAACCCATATTTCAGTTCTTCCATGGGCAACACATAACTTAAACTCCTAATCCAGGTTTCAGAAACAGCTGACCAATTTTGTAGAATCATTTTCTTTGCTAATATCATACGCAAAGATACTACCTGTGATATATATTTGTCTCCTATTTCTGAGATGTCTCCAAAGATACCTAATTTTGGCTTAGGCGACAGTTCAATCTTATATACATCAGATATCAGTTTTGCCTAAATGGACTAGTTTTATGGCATGTCCAGAATAATTGAATACCTTTAGAGGTTTTTTTACATTTATTGCACAAAAATGATTAATTTGGGAAAATCTTATGGAATTTGACCTTTTGAGTAATGAAGTCCTCATGGAAAAGTTGATAGTTTCTCAAAACATGATAAACATCTTGTACTGAATCTGATTGGCCGATAGCTGTGCTATTCTGCAAATAACAGCACTCCTCAAGCCTTTTCATCCTTCACCTTTGTGTATTACTCCACCCACATACAGCACAGATAGAGGACACTCTACAGTTTGACAAATATTGCAGCTGTTGGACAACATAATGTGCTTTTGAGTCTTCTTAGTCGAGAATGTACTTGTTTACAACATGCAACTTTCCAGTTTATTTAAAAGGACAGTGCCTATTTGAAATATTTACAATTTCTGAGAGAGTGCATTGGCGGCCATTAGCCTTTCATTGAGCAGAGCAGATGACTGACGTTGTTCATCCACAAAACGGCAACAGAGACCGCATAATAATCCCATAGAAGAGAAAAAACAGCTTAATTTCTAACTACAACTGATCAAATCAAAACAGGTAAATTACCTTTTAAGCTGGTTTCTCTTTTGTATGTTGTAGTGCTGTATTTATACCATACGAATTGTAGTGTATTGAGTGTGAGATGGGACTCTCATATTAGGAAAATATGTATTTTGTGTTGGCCACTCTGTACAACGATGAGTTACTTTTTGTTTGGCCATCTGTTTGTTTCTGTTAGTGCATTCTGTTTTCGTTCCTGCAGACTAGTCCAGTAAATAGAAAGAAAGAAGAAATACCCGCATGTGTTTAGCATTTTTCCTTATTGCAAACACAACAGTAATCTGGTAGTGTTGTGGCTGCTTTGACTTTTAGGGATAATCAACGTTTGATAATATTGTTAATATTGATATATATTGTTAATTTTGGGGATAATTATTCCCGATTGCAATAGAGAAATACTGGGAAATCTCTGACTACGTTTCATGCCGTTCTGCCTTATAATCTTAAAAGGTGAGCAAAATCACCTGTTTTGTTGTCACTTTAGACATTAATCTCGAGAATCATTCAAACACTAGCTCTGAATGGTGGAAGAAAGTAGTTCCGTGTACAAAAGGATTTTGAGACTTTCCATGTTTCATTTTCTTTTTTTATATACACGATTGTGCCGTCGAACTGTTGTAACCTAACCTAACTTGTCTAGTTAACCTAATTAACACCTAGTTAAGCCTTTAAATTGCACTTAAGCCACTTTGAAATAACATAATAACATGTAAAGTATTATACTGTCATCACTGCAAAAACTAAATAAATTAGTTATTAATATAATTATGTTTAAAAGTGTTTAAAAACAACTTTGGAAATATTTTGGGGCGCATTTATTTCGAACTGTGATCAAAACTGACTCGAACTACCTGTGCGTTTCAATAAAAATGATGCACACCCTCCAGCCAATCAGAATCAAGGATTTCAACAGACCATGGAATAAATAACTATATACTATATGCATGTAGCTATATACTATATACTCATATAACTATGTAATAACTGTTCAATTTAAATATGATAACTAATATATACTGTTGAAAAACAAAGAACTATACACATAATAAATGATACAAAGCAATTAAAGCTTACAGAGACTAACAAAAACAAAAGAAGGATTGACAAGAGGACAAAACGAAGGGCACGCGTGATGACAGCAGACTGACAGGAAATGAAAGACGGAAAGAAACCAAATCAAAAAACAGAGAGAGAAATGTGTGATGTAGGAGTGAAAAGGAGGACGGGAATAATCTGTGCTGTGTATGTGCGGCTGTGTGCTGCTCTCCTCCGGCTGGACGCCCCAGCAGCCACTTGAATTAGCAGCCGAGGATTATGGGGGAGAGGCTCATTAATGGGGCAGACAAACAGCAGCCAGTGTGAATATTTGCACCCAGAAATTGAAAAGATTAAGTCCTATTTGACAATGACTGGCAGGCTCTACGCGCCGAGAGAAGCTACTGTTAAATATTCATATGCTGCCCGCAAGGCTGTGTTTGCGCGAGCGTGTGCGTGTCCTTCTCAATCCATGCAGTAGCGGATGTGTTTTATATCTCTAATACTGTGTGTGTGAGGGTTTTTCTTAGTGCATGCATGTTTGAGATGTTTGCGAGCGCCAATGCATTTTGTCTGCAAATGTCTGTACTTTTAATGCAAATCCTTGAAAATTCATAGGCATTTATGGAAGGTGAGGGAAATGAGAGCTCAAGTTCAGCCATTTTCTAGCCTTTATGCACAGTCATATTAAAACAAATAAATAAAAGAAAAGGTCACCAACACCCCCAACCCCCAGTTTAGTTTGCAAGGATCACGTCAGACACATTTTTGCATTAATAATAAACTTTTAATTCACCTTTGACATGGTCACAGACTGAAATCTAGCCTTGGGTTTTAAATAAATAAATAAGTAACTACAAATTCCTGTGCCAAGCTCTGTATTGTGTGTAAAATGTAGTGAAATGTGAAATATCTTTTTCATATGAAGAGCTTTGTTCATTCTAAATCTGCAGAGGGATGTCACCTGTGAGACTGGACCATTCTCAGTCTTAAAAAAAAGGAAAATATTTCATCAGAATAGATGGAGATTGTTTGTTTCAAGCAAGAACTGGTGGGCTAGGCTCGTTCGCATCTGTTCAGAGAGATTCTAGGTCTTTATTGTTCATTTAGACTTGTGTTGCTCACATTGAAACTGACTGGAGACCTTAATCGTACGATAATTTGTGATAAAATATTGTTACAAATAATAATGTAAATCCAAAAGTGTGCCCCTGATCTAATCATTTAATATTAACCCTGTAAGACCTGAAATATGACAAAATACTGTAGGCAAAAATAACTACTTTTCTGGAACTGTGATGCTTTTTTAAACCATCTTGCAAAATCCCCCCAGAAAACGTCATATACATTTTTTACATGATGTTTTTTTGTATCACATTTAATACCTCAGACGTCTTTGCAACTTTTTGATCACAACAATGTTCATTTTAATTACAAATAAAAATTTTGCCCATAACCTTTAGACAACAGAAAACACTTCAGGCCGTTTTCTCTTTGTTTTTACGTGTTACCTGATATACCAGTTGTATATCAAATCATATACAACAGGTTTTTAAACAAAGAATTGATCAGGTTGATATTATATAGGTCTTAGAAACTTGTGTATGAAATATTATACAATCGGCTTTATAGGGTTAATGCCAATTATCAAGTTTTAATACAAGTTTTTATAGTGCTAGGTGGGTTTAGAAACCACTAGGGACAATCAAGTTCACTCAAAAAAAGAATTTTGGCAACAGCACAATTGTTGAGAGTTTATTGGGGGAAAACTTAATTGTTTTATGTTTAATCAACTTAAATTTGAAAAAAACAATTTGGTTAACTTAAGTTTTGTGTTGGGACAACATTAATATTTTGTGTGGAACTCTTAATTTTACAGTGTTTATAAGCTGACAACAGTATATCGCTTTAAACACATTAAAGATGCAGTACGTGATCTGCCTGAATGCTAACCAGTTAGCATAATATCTTTCAAATACAATCCCTCCCCTGCTATTTCATGGATGCAGACAAAAACATGAATAACAGCATTGTGAGAAAGTTGAAACTACAATGTTTACATTTAACTCCATTAACTTCTGCTACTTTTTTACTCTTGAATTTTCAAGGCTGTTCAAAAAGAGTAACTACGTAATATCAAGTAGTTTTAAAAATGGAGTTTAGGACCATTGACATGATCCTAAAACATTTTAAAATACAACATGTAAATATTATTATATTGCAAATTATGGCTGTTTTTTCTTTTAATTTACTAACAAATTTTTTATTTACTACTTTTAATAACTAACAAATTTGCATCTCAAAGTTTGATCAAAAGTTAGTATTTTTGTACCATTTTAATAATGTTATTTATTAAATAAATCTTTAATTTTTCAGCCTAAATGGACACTATGCTTATGGTTTCGTCTCAGAATTGGCAATTGTCAACATTGCAGTAACACAAAGTGAAATGTATAGTAGTAAAAAGAGTCACTTAATTTTGATTATGGCTTGATATGCTATTTGTGCAAAGGTTCTTTGTGACGTTGCGTGTGGATCCAGTGGTTGGTCCGTGTGCCCACCACCATAGGAAGGTGATTAATGACGTGCCCTTTAGGTGTCTGGTTAATGCCAACCCCCCACTGGCACTTCCCTTTAAATGGCAAACTCATGACATAAAGAGGGAGCTAATCTGACAACTTCAATTAATCTACTGATCCTTTTTAGGCCTAATATCACACCAAAAATCACTTTGTGAATGAACAAGACTTATTTTGGTTAAGAAATGGACGGTTCAGAACTTTCTTGCATGAATTAAAGCTTGAAGCTGAAGGTTGGATTGTGAGGTTCTTGAATGTTGTTCAAATAAAATGAACGTGCCACATGGTTTCGTCATTTACATGTCCCAACTACTTCACAAACTCCTTTGAAACTATTTTTACAGCATTATTTCTGATACTTTTCAATACTGTACATACTGTAGTGCTTTTAAAATAAATAATCTATGTAAGGTATGATTTTCATATACACATTTTAAAACTGAAGACAATAAAAAAAATATAAATAAATTAATATATATTTATTTATTTAGATTTATTTATTGAGATTTATTTATATTGATTTCTTTTTTAGATATATTTGTTTTTTTATTGTCTTCAAATGTATATATAAAAATCCATCGTGAAAAATAGAATGGTTTAAAAATTGTTAACTTTTAGTGTTCCTATAGTGGGTCTCTCTTTACCATTAATACTTTTTTTACACTTTCAAATATTTTAGTGATCATCCTAAATTGTGAACCCGGACCCTTATATTTTATTTTGTGAATAGCCAAACACATGATTTTTATTTTATGGCATTTTATCATATTCCATGAAGAAATTTTGTAAAATGTCCTTTCTTAAATATATCAAAAATTTAACTTTTGCTTAATAGTCTCCATTTCACATTTCATTTAAAGGCTTTTTAAAACTGTCTCAAATAGTTGCACCTTGGACAAATACCATCAATGGAATGCCCTGACTAACCATCAATGAAAAGCTTGTTTTTATCTTTCAGATGATTCATACATCAATATTTATCTATATAAATTTCCAAAAAAACAATAAAAACAACAACTGCTTGGTGTTTGAGGGTCACAATTTGATTGTTGATATCAGCTGTGCTCAAACCTTTGTGTGAAAATCATTTTGAAACCTGACATTGAGTTGCAATGGAAAAAAGACACTTTGAAATGTCATATTAACACAATATTTTATATTTTATAATCAAATCTTTTTCTGACCTTGAGAAAACAAACATCAATGAAAAGGTCACAGTTCCCATATTTTTTTTATATAAATGGTACCGTGACAAAATTTGATTGATTTATGGAGGCTGCATCAAACTACAAAGATAATAAAATAAAGTTTTGTATAGCAACAAGGTCTCACAGGATCCCAATTTGTTGTGATATCAACTTTAAATTTGGAACATAGTTTAGTTAGAGAAGTAGTTTTAATTTCTTAGCAATATTAGATACCACAATAGCTGACCAAATACTTAACATATCTAAAAGTTTAGTACAGTATTATTTTCCTTACAATCTCAATCAACAATTATGCCGATGAAGGTTTAATTGAAAGTTAATGTGGTTATCAAGTAGGCAACAACGTTTTCAATTAGAAAGTTGGATATATAAGGTATGTGTTATGTGGAATAACAATTTACAATTATTACTAGTAATTATTTTGTGTTCATCTTTCTGTGTGGTGTTTGAGTCTGTGTGTTAGCGTGGGTTTCCTCCGGGTGCTCTGGTTTCCCTCACAGTCCAAAGACATGCGCTATAGGTGAATCGGATGAACTTAATTGGCCGTACTGTATGAGAGTGTGTATGAATGTAAGAGTGTATGTGTGTTTCCCAGTACTGGGTTGCGACTGGAAGGGTATTTGCTGCGTAAAACATGCTGAAATAGTTGGCGGTTCATTCTGCTGTGGCGACCCCTGATAAATAAGGGACAAAGCCGAAGGAAAATGAATAAATGGAGTTTAATTTAAAAATGCACACACAGACAAAACAAAGACGTGGTGATGCTTGTAGTTTCACAGCTGGAAATACAATGACAGTTTTCTTGTCTTCTGTTTCTTGCGCACTGAAAAGCATGTGTGTTTTCAGATGATTTCTGTGTAAAAATCCACTAGGCCAAAAGAGCCCATAGTTGAAGACGTTCACAGACACCAAACACTACGATGTACTATAATCACTGTGCTGTGCTGCGTGTGCATGTGTGTGTGTGCTGTGAGCTCAGCGTGAAGCCACTCTGACACCCCGTCGATCAGCCTGCCGTGAAGCTGCACCTCCAGCGAACGCTCCGCAAATACAGCAGCAATTCATTTCCTTGACAAGACTGGATTCTTCAGACCTGACAAAGCTATTTACCTAGCGCGCCCCAGTGCTAGCCCATGCTAGCGCTAATGTTTTCCCTTCTGCCGAGGATCAATATCTTTGGAAGTGTACAAACAGCAGTCCCTCGGTGGAAGAGATCCTGATGTGAGCGACTAACAGACCGGCGGAGACCAAAAACCAACAGCAGAGAAATCAAATCAATAGCACATGCTAATGGGCCTCAGACTGAATCAACATTAGAGAGCTGTCAAAAACACTCCGCTCCGAGTGCTAATCAAGGCCAAATTAGACAGAATCAACACCGGCCAAGATCACACAGACTATATCAACAAGTTGTGCGAATCCACCAATGTATGGAGATACTGAGGCAAAAAAAAAAATGGCACTGCTCATTCAACGTGACTGAATCAACAGAGATTTTACTTCATTATCTGATGAAGATCTGTTGAAAAACAGTTCCATCTACAGTAGAACAATAGGTTTGACTTCACAGTGTGAAACGTTAGTGGCATTATGCAGGTTAATATCATTATCATCATCATAACAACAATAATAATAATACAAGTCTGCTTATTTTAGTCACCTCAGGCTGTCAAAGATGTAGGTTTTTGACAATGTAGGACATTTTTTTTTCTTTGTTTCAATTCATTCATTAATTTTCCTTTGGCTTAGTCCTTTTATTTACCAGGGATCACCACAGTGGAATGAACCACCTCCATTTCAATATTAAAGTATATTTTAGTCCTGGTTAATATTAGGTGGCCTCGTATCAAGACAAAAATGCACATAAATGTACTTATTGTGTTCATAATATATTGCAGAATACTTCTGGTGCTCTTGAAGTGAGATACGGGTAGGGTTTTGGGCAGGGGTGTCCAAACTCGGTCCTGGAGGGCCGGTGTCCTGCAGAGTTTAGCTCCAACTTGCATCAACACACCTGCCAGGAAGTTTCTAGTATATCTAGAAAGAGCTTGATTACCTGGTTCAGGTGTGTTTCATTAGGGTTGGCGCTAAACTCTCCAGGACACCGGCCCTCCTGGGCCAAGTTTGGACACCCCTGGTTTAGGGACAGGTTTGGTGGTATAGGTAGGTTTAAGGGTGGGTTAAGGTGTAAGGGATGGTCAGCAGTGTAATTACAGAATATAATTACTTAGGTAATTTCATGCAGATGTTTAATAGATCATAAGTACAATGGAAAGAAATTTATTTACATAATACGTATATTGTAACAAATAATTAATTTCAGTGTAAGTACATATTAGCAACCCAATTTAAAGAGAGACCAGTATTTTTAGCTGAAATTGTGGCTTTTGGTAATTCATAAATTGCAGGTTTGAAAATTGCAAACTGGGACACATAACCAACCAGCAGTGATGATTGGTGTGTTTGTGAACGTGGTGTAACTGAGAATGTGATGATTGGCTTAGATTGCATTTCCATCATTTGGCAATTAGAGATTTTACTGTGGGTATTCACACACAAGCACAGTCAGACGCACACACCAACAAACAGGAGTCAGAACGATGGCAGATCCAACAAGTTCAAAGGTAGCTTTAGCAAACTGGAAATATAAGCACTACTGTTCCCTCATTGAAAGGGAAGAATGTTTATCTATCGTGCAACTCATGCCTAGGAAAAAGAGTCTGTCTGCATCGGTGACCAGTAATTCACTACGATGAAGCAGCTCACGTTGTCACATGCCGCCACAAAATTAGTGGCTAAGTCTTGTGAGTTGTGGTCTTAAATAAATACTTAAAGTTCTAAACCATCTATTGCAGTGGTTCTCAAGCTTTTTCTCCATGTACCACCTCAGAAAAAAACTTGTCTCTCCAAGTACCACCATAATAATCGGTATTGAAGTACAGTAGCATCGTAGGCCTAATGAAGCAGCTACAGCATGGCACAGTTCAAAAATGAGACATTCTTCTAATTAATAATATTAATATTGGCAGCCACTTAAATAAAAGGTTTAGCCTATTAAAATTAATTTACTGATCACATCTGTTATTGTTTGCATCAAAGGGTTAAAAGTGTGTTCATTTTTTTTTACCCTCATTGTTCAACGATTCCTCCGCATACCACTAGAAGGAAGCTTGTGTACCACTATTGGTACACGTACCACAGTTTGAGAACCACTGATCTATTGTGTTTAATGTGCAACTGTAGTAATGATAATATTTATAATGATATGTTGAGTTTGATGATTGTCTCTAACATATTTCCACAACAACATTAAAATAGTGTAGATTGGTGTAAAATGTTTTGGGACAATAAAGTTCATTAGTTAATGAGTTACTAACATGAACTAATCATGAACAACACTTGTACAGCATTTATTCATCTTAATTGAACATTTACTAATGCATAATTAACATCCAAGTACATGCTTGTTAACATTAGTTAATGCACCATGAGTTATCATGAATTAACAATGTACAACTGTATTTTCATTAACTAACATGGAGAAATACTGCAGTAAATGTATTGTTCATTGTTTGTTTATGTTAGTAAATGCATTAGTTAACATTGACCAATGAACCTTATTAGAAAAGTGTGACCAATGTTTTATATTTATTGCATAGTCGTCTGACAAATTATTTTTTTTAAGTAAAGCAATAGTTACTTTCCTTGGTAATTAGTTACTCTTATAATTATGTAACTCAGTTACTAACTCAATTGCTATTTGTGAGAAGTAACTAATAACTATAACTAACTACTCTTTTAAAAGAACGTGCACAACACTGCTGATGATACACTGAAGTCTTATAAAAGTGTTGATCAGTAAATAATTTTCAGTTTCTCACACAGACTGATCATTTTGTTTTATAAGGCCTTAATGTTCCATAATTTCATTGTGTGAAAGGGATAGTTCACCCACAAATGTATATTTGCAGTTATTTTACTCTCAGGCGATGCAAAATGTATAGCTAACGCATGTATTTTGCACTTTGAGAGTGAACAATAAAACATATACAGGCAACAAAACAAAATTATTACATATGGTTCCAAGTGCCAAATATAAGTGCTAGCTGTACATTTTGCATGGCCCGAGAGTGAGTAAAATAACTGCAAATTTATATTTTGATAATTTACTATTAATTCAACTATTACTATTACTATTCAACTATCCCTTTCACACAAGTCTGCATTCACTTGTCCATCATAAGCATCATCCTGTTTTCATACAGAAAAAAAGCAAACAGTCGAGAGCGAAATACTTGCTAGCTGGATAGTCCAGCATGCCATCTTCTATTTAAAACGCATGATGCCAAATATGCGAATGTTTGATTCATTTCCAAATTGCAGCGTTATCTTGTTGTACACCATGATACAGAAAGGACATGGTTGTTATCTGTTCTTATATATCATGTCATGTTATGACTCCAAGAATCTCAGCTATCAGAGAACATTTCGATGAACAAACATTCCTCTTGAAATGAAATTAAAATAGTTTAACAATGGCCTCAAAACCAAAACACAAACACTCTAGTGGATTTACATGTAGTTCAAGGAGTTGTGTATGTTTGCCTAATGTTTGTTTTTCTTTAAATGTTCAGAACGCTCAAGGAACATTCAATAGGATCATTCCCATTATGTTTGCAGAATAACGAATGGAATGTTAATAGAATTATATATTCAAAAATCTGAATACATTTAAACATTGTGTTTTATATCTGAAAGAAACACATACATTTGTTAGCTTATGTTGACACAACAGAAATAATAGCCTGGGATGCTTTACATTAAAAAAAAACTGTATAAAGTTTATTAGAAATTCTTTATTTAAAAAAATATTTAAATTCTATAATCCTCTCTCATATGAATTATTGTCAAAATCTACAGTTTTAAAACCTCTGGAATTATTATATAAACAAGCACTTAAAATGAATGAATGAATGAATTAATTAATTAATTTTCTTGTCGGCTTAGTCCCTTTATTAATCTGGGGTCGCCACTGCGGAATGAACCGCCAATTCATCCAGCAGATGTTTTACACAGCGGATGCCCTTCCAGCTGCATCCCATCACTGGGAAAAATCCATACACACTCATTCACACACACAAACTACGGACAATTTAGCCTACCCAATTCACCTATACCACGTCTTTGGACTTGTGGGGAAAACTGGAGCACTCGGAAGAAACCCACACGAACAGGCGTTCAACATGCAAACTCCTCACAGAAATGCCAACTGATACAGCCGAGGCTCGAACCAGCGACCTTCTTGCGACCGTCACTGTGACGCTGCACTAATTTTAGATAAAAAACAGTTTTGTTTTCATAACTATGCTATTTTAAAAACCCATAGCCTACTTAGTTGGAAAAACTTCATAACGTTTAAAAATGGTTGTGCAGTTTAGAAGATTATGCATGGTTTAGCTCCTCCCCTTTAAATCTGTCGAAAACAGAGAGATTCTGGGTGCAGCTAGAGCTGATTGTGTTATTCCACTTAGAAAAACGTCTTTTGGTTAAGCTTGTTTTTTTCTTAAAGCATCACACCAGTGCAATATGATACCACGATCTGTTAGAGAATGTGAATCTTTTAAGTCATTTAAGTATCATTTTAAAAGATGGCTTCTTATTAATCAACATTGTAAACGCTATGCTTTTCGATATGGTTATGTTGTTTGAGTATTGTTTTTAGTTAGAATTTGTATTTTTATTGGTATAGGCGTTTAACATGCACAGCCATATCAACCTGCAGCCTAAGACCGGTTACTCACTGAAGCTAAGCAGGGCTGAGCCTGCTCAGGACCTGGATGGGAGACCACATGGGAAAACTAGGTTGCTGTTGGAAGTGGTGTTAGTGAGGCCAGCAGGGGCGATCAACCTGCGGTCTGTGTGAGTCCTAATGCCCCAGTATAGTGAAGGGGATACTATACTGTCAGTGGGCGCTGTCTTCGGATGAGATGTCAAACTGTCTGTGGTCATTAAAAAAAATCCCATGCCACTTCTCGTAAAGAGTAGGGGTGTCCCGGCCAAATTCCTTCTCGGCCCTTAACCATCATGGCTTCCCAATCATTCCCATCCACTGAATTGGCTGTATAACTGTCTCACCTCTCCACCTATAGCTGGTGTGTGGTGAGCGCACTGGCACTGTTGTCCTGTGGCTGCAGTCACATCATCCAAGTGGATTCTGCACACTGGTGGTGGTGTGGAGAGACCCCCCTCATGATTGTGAAGCGCTTTGAGTGTATGAGTGTACACAATAAATGCGCTGTGTAAATACACATTACATTACATCTGGCAAAGGGCTTTGGCATAATTTGGGTGTATTTACGTTCTTGATTCGTTCACTGTCCCTTGTTGTGAAAGAGAAATAATCTTAAACTTACTGTAGTTTGTGTGATTTCCGCATTGCTTGTTGAATGACGTTTTAAAGGCGAATGACAAATATTATGGTGGGAAAAATGTATGTGCAAGCATTTGCGAATATGATGGAATGCATATTTGAAATTCATTTGCATATACATCCAAAATGTGACAGGTACACGAATATGTTTCTGTATATGCATATATATGTGTGTGTCGTGTGCGAATATGTATGCATGAACAAAGCAAGGTGAGCTGTTTGAGCATGTGTGTGTGTGTGTGTGAGGGTGAGTGTGTTTAATCGCCTGCTCTGCTGTGATAATGCTGAAGCCTGTTATCAGCTCCATCTCTGCCTGAGGACTCAGCGGAGGGAGACACACACACACACACACACTGCTCTGCATATCTCTAGCTTACACAGCCCTCTCTCAGTGCGCGGGGACCAGGGGGGCCAAGACAACCGCTGTTCACTATAAACCTCTGACACTCATTCAGAGTCTGTCAGTTTCAGTATTGTGCTGCTTCTAGAAAACACCTGCTTCAATCACAACACCGAACATTATCAAACCGGCCTTTACTAACATTTATTAGTCATTCAGCTTGATCTGAATGTATTGAAAGGGCCCTTTGACCACACGCAATGTTAATGCCAGAGAACATCTCCTCGTTAATTGGACGTCCGTTTATAAATTAATAAAAATATTTAAAAATCAGTAATGCTTCATATTTTCTTTTGTCTTTACAAACCTATTTTATGGTAAATTCTCTTTCCTAAAATGATGTGAATAAGGTCAAGGTCTGAAGCATAAAAGTGGTCTTTGAAATACAAATAGCTTTGTGTTCAAACTCAAACAATATTTAAGCTGTTATTCTCTGACATGTTTTTCCTCATATGTTTCAAATGAATGAGGGTGGCTTTAGAGAGCTCAGAAATGTTATACAGACATGTAAATATATGTATTTTTTATCTATTTACTATAATATCATGCCATTTTTTAATTTACCTTTGTCAATTTTACTCTGGCTTAAACATCTAATTGAAGTCATAAAATTAACAGTGTTTTGGCATGGCAAGAAACTGACCTTAACATAAATTTTATGTAGACATTTAGATATTAAGCTTAGCCTTATTAACACTTCCAATTCTGCCAATCAATTTAAATTCTTATCGATTTACTGTATGGTTTCAAATGTGGCTAACTAATTATAACCCATATAAATGTCTTTGTACTATTGAGACTACTTTCTCTACTCTTCTCTCAATCTTGTGTCTACAGTATATCCATTATCTCTTTATCTTGCACATATTCCAGTCATTTTACCCTGTAAATCATCACTGCTAAACATTTGACACCTCGTGGATAAATTACTGCAATCAATCAATCAATCAATCAATCAATCAACCAACCACTGACAAACCCTTGCTGTAGCGCTGATACAAGTTTATTTATGCCACTGTTTGTGTGCTCTGCGTTAGTCTGAGGTAATGAATGTACCGTTACTACTAAAATGTGTATTATCCACACAAAGTGTAAAGCTGATTGGTTGATTCTTATCACACACTCTCAGAAAAAATGGTACAATGTTGTACCAAAGAAGGTACAAACCCTTGTCACTGGGGCAGTACCTTTTTATGGGACAGAATTGTACCTTAAGAAGAGAAACAAATTTGTACCTTTTAAGGTCATGATTTGTACCATGGGAAACCAAAATTTACCTTTGTTTTTAAAAACCTGCAGATACAATATTGTATACTTTGTGAAAGGTACCGCCACAGTAAGAAGACACTTTGTACCTTAACATTGTCAAAAATGCTTACCAAACATTTATCAAAATGCCTTAAATGTTTAGTTTACAATACCTATAGTTTTATGTTTTACCAGTTGTTTTGTATTATTGTATTACAGACGTAAAAATGTATGTTTATAAGTATCTTTAAACATATACTTTTAAATGATGATTCTTGTTTTAATGAGGAAATTATTAATAAAAATCACTTTGTCTTTCCAGTCATATTTATTTTAATAGATACTGTAATAAAGAAGGAGTTGTTCAACACTTTTGTACCTTTTAATGAGAACAATTGTGTACTTTCATTTCAGTTGTACCATAAAAGGTACAGAACAGTCTCATAAGAGGTCATTTCAGTACCATATAAGGTACAATTTTTACAAAGGTACAAAACTGTTCCTCAAGGAACATTATTTGTACCATCGTGTACCTTTTTTTCTGAGAGTGCATGGTGCACAGTGCACTTGTGGCATACTGAAATGTTGAGATGTTTTCTACTGTTGTAGTCCTGCCTGGAAAAAGTGAGCACATCTCTGCTTGAAATAACAAACTTGAGCACACAAAAGACGTGATAAGTGGATGACCCATAAATGCAAATTGTGCATAAAATATACCAAAAACCAGCAGTGTGTGTTTAGCATATGTGTACTATTCCAGTGCTTCCGACACATAGATTTTACTTTGGTGAGCCACCCAGGTATAATAACGGCCGCCCAAGTATATTTGGTGACATTCATTTTTTATTTTTTTTTATTATTATCATGTTTTTACACTTTTCTGTATTCGCCCAATAGCCAAACATCCATGATTGATTAACTAATGGAAAATCTCCTCTCGCCCTACACGTTTCCTACTTCTCATTGTGTGTGCACAAGAACTGTCAACACTTCCACAGACAATCTCAAGTGCTCTGCAGAGACCCACAGAGAACTGCCTTTTTGGGACTTAAAAATGTGTTTGTCTGTGGTTTTAAATCTCCTAAAATGTTGGATTTGGCTTTTGGTTTCGCTTTCTAAGTCGTTGTTAATTGTATGTGTTTTTGCATTTTTATTTTAAGCCTGATTTACTTTCACTTGGCTCCACAGCTGACATCACATGCACAGCCGCAAGACAGAAAGAAACATTTAATAATTTATTAATTGATCTAAACGACTAAGATGAACTTTTTTATTTACTCAGAGAGAACAAAATTACATCTAAACTGGCTGCAAAATATTTGTACACCATTAGAAATGGTTAACTAATTTGCCTTATTCAAATAATCTACACTTTTTTATTCTTGTTATTATTATACTTTTTTAGATATTTCTATTGCATAGATGTTTTCATTCCTTTACTGTATGTCATTTATTTCTCATTTGCTGTATTCACTCACCGGCCACTTTATTAGGTACACCTGTCCAACTCCTCGTTAATGCAAATTTCTAATCAGCCAATCACATGGTGGCAACTCAATGCATTTAGCCTTGTATAGATGGTCAAGGTGATCTGCTGCATTTCAAAGCTAGCATTAGAATGTGGAAGAATGGTGATTTAAGTGACTTTGAATGTGGCATGGTTGTTGGTGCCAGACGGGCTGGTCTGAGTATTTCAGAAACTGCTGATCTACTGAGATTTTCATGCACAACCATCACTAGGGTTAACAGAGAATGGTCCGAAAAAGAGAAAATATCCAGTGAGCAGCAGTTTGGTCGGTGCAAATACCTTGTTGATGCCAGAAGTCAGAGGAGAATGGTCAGACTGGTTCGAGCTAATCAAAAGGCAATAGTAACTCAAATATCCACTCATTACAACAAGCATCTCTGGACGCACAACACGTCAAACCTTGAGGTGGATGGGCTACAGCAGCAGAAGACCACACTGGGTGCCACTCCTGTCAGCTAAAAACAGGAAACAGGCTACAATTCGCACAGGCTCACCAAACTGGACAATAGAAAATTGGAAAAATGTTGCCGATAATGAAGTCTCGATTTCTGCTGCGACATCCGGATGGTAGGGTCAGAATTTGGCGTCAACAGCATGAAAGCATGGATCCATCCTGCCATGTATCAACGTTTCAGGCTGGTGGTGGTGTAATGGTGTGGGGAATATTTTCTTGGCACACTCTGAGCCCATTAGTACCAATTGAGCATCGTGTCAATGGTCACAGCCAACCTGAGTATTGTTGCTGACCATGTCCATCTCATTATGACCACAGTGTACCCATCTTTCGATGGCTAATTCCAGCAGGATCCACCATGTCATAATGCGCGAATCATCTCAGAATGGTTTCCTGAACATGTCAATGAGTTCACTGTACTCAAATGGCCTCCACAGTCACCAGATCTCAATCCAGTAGCACACCTTTGGAATGTGGTGGAACGGGAGATTCTCATCATGGATGTGCAGCCGACAAATCTGTGGCAACTGCGTGATGCTATCATGTCAATATGGATTGAAATCTCTGAGGAATATTCCTGTACCTTGTTGAATCTATGCCACAAAGGATTAAGGCAGTTCTGAAGGCAAAACTGGTAAGGTGTACCTAATAAAGTGGCCGGTGAGTGTATATTTGTTACATTTGATGATGTTGATATATTACATATCTTATACATATCTATCATGCTTTGGCAATACTGTACAAAATGTCAACAGCAGATTTTATTCTATGGTTCCTGAAAAAAAAAACAAATAGGAGATTTCTTAAAAAAAAAAAAAAACTTCAACCCATTGAACAAAAACAGTGTAGAGTAAATAAAATTATTGTTAAAAATCACTTTTGTTGTTGCATATGTTACCATGTGCCGTGGGTAAAAATGTGTGTTTCATTCCGGCTACCACCGCTAGTATATTTCAAACCTGTGGGAAGCACTGTGTTGTGAGGATGAAATGTACACTGAAAAGTGAACTTTAAGTTTTAAGAAGCCATAATGTATTTCAGAGCTGATTTTCAATAAATAGAACTTTCAAACAGCATGAGAGTGAAAAATAAAGACGGTTTCAACCATGACAAATCCATATCGTCGTATAGACACATCTTCCACTCTGGGTCTTACAGACAGAACATTCATTTCTGATAAAATATGCCTGGAATCCACATCCAAGAGCAGGTAGCTTTGACTGCTGTTAAGAGCATCTCTAGCATGGGGGTCCAATCTCTTCATTCGACTAATCACCCGACGAGCAGAGCACCCAACCCCCCATTCTGCTAATTATTCGTTTTTTCAAATGCAAAGCGCTCGGAGAAAGTGAGATGATTTCTCCTCAGCTGCTTAGGAGGCCAAAAAAACGTGGGGAGGGAAAGAAAGCCACCCGCAAATAATAAAAAAAAGAAGACGAAGGGATACGTGAAAGAAATGACTTTCTCCTTCGTACGGCGGAGGTCTTTGAAGTCGACCGCCATGGAGGGGAGGGAAGATCGTGTTAACGAGATGGCCTCTAAACATGAATTAAATGGTGGGAGAAAAGAAACACGATCAAACCTCTCCTACTTAGGCTGCTTACAAACCCCTTTCAGTGCCCGCGAGGTGTTTCAAAGCCCGGATTCCTGGCCGGCGCTTCTTAAAGGAGCCCGGTGTTGAAGAGGGCGAGTTTTAGGGAGGGCGGGTGATAGACTATAGACATACATCATAGGCCTTGAATGGGGAGGTCAGGGACTTACACGTTGACACCAGGTCAGAAGTGCTAAAGGATTACAAGCGCACTAAGCCCTCAGGATCCCTTGTTTTCACTGCTTCTCTCTGTTTGTTGTTTTGTTGTGCCGCAGACGTGGGGAAGAAAGGAGAGAGTGGACCTACGGACGGGAATTAGTGTAAAAGCCTGCAGAGGAGAATGGCATCTCATTCACACCTCTTGTTGGCTGTTTTCGAGGCCCCCCAAAACAGCCCTCCCATCCCTTGTTGCTGTGAAAGCACGTTAGGTTGGCTTTGTGCAGACAAAAGGAGACTCCCCTCCCTGCTCTCCGGACCCCGCAGGAGCAACAAGAGGATTTGGCACGGCACGCTAAACCCTGAGCCGCTCTCACTTTGATTGGCTTCGGTAGGAGAGCTCCCTCTCCCTTTGTTGATTAATCAAGAGATTTTCCAACTCTCTTTCTCTTTCTCAAACTCTATTTCTCTCAAGCTTCCCCCCCCAGCCCGATCCACTCGCTGCCTCGCTTTTTACTTTGCTTCCAACAGCTTTGAAGGTATTTGAGGTCTATGACAACATGTTTGAGGGAAGTTATGTTGCTTTGTGTATGATAAGAATTATTCTTGAGCGTTCTGTAACCTGCAATGGCTCGAATCATTTTGGATTGGTGCCACATGTGCCGTTTATTAAGGTAGATTAAGGGTGTATCCACGCTTGTAGTTTGGCTCTCTTGGCTCTTTCGGTCTACACCAAATAAGAAAACTCTCTTCTGGTACAGTTAGCATTTACATTGTCTTCTTAATTTTAATTATTTTTTATATATATTATTTTTTTTTGGGGGGGGGCAAATTTTTTTCCCTCAAGGTGGGAATCGAACTTGGGTTGACGTGAACACAGAAGTGCCATGTATTGACGCATTAACCACTATGCCATTGGCGCTGACTATGTCTTTTTATGGCTGAACCTAATATGACATATATATTGTGATAGAACTTACCAAACACACCAAAAATGCTGCACGGAGCAGAACAGTCTCATTACTTACTGCAAAACCCAGCCCAATCTCACAAGGAAACGCAACTATTTTACGTATTGTCAGTAAAGTGGCTAATTCATATTACTTCATACGATTTCATTGGTGTGCCCTCGTTCCCTTAAACGCTACCACTAAGCTTATACCCCTGATTGGGGAAGCAAATCAGATTGTATGATAAGATTTAGCGACCAAATCAAAAAGTTATGGATTGTTGTGATATTGTATTGAAAAATAAGCACATACAGTTGAGGTCAGAATTATTTGTCCCCCTTTGAATTTTGTTTTTCTTTTTGAAAATATTTCCCAAATGATGTTTAACAGAGCAAGGAAATTTTCACAATATTTCTGATAATATTTTTTCTTCTGGAGAAAGTCTTATTGGTTTTATTTCAAGTAGAATAAAAGCTGTTTTTATTTTTCAAAGTATTTTAAGGTCAATATTAGTAACCCTTTAAAAAAAAAAAATCTGATAGTCTACAGAACAACATCAATAGACAGTGATTATTCTAACCTGCCTAATTAACCAATTTAACCTAGTTAAGCCGTTATATTGCCCTTTAATCTGAATGCTAGTGTCTTGAAAATGTTGGGTAAAATATGATGTACTTTGTACTATGTACTTATGTACTATGTACTGTTATTATGAATTAGTTATTAAAACTACTATGTTTATAGATATGTCAAAAAAATCTTCATTCCATTAAACAGAAATTGGAGAAAAATATAGAGAGAGGCTAATAATTCAGGGGGGCTAATAATTCTGACAACTTTTAAGTGTTATGATTATGTTAAAATCACAGATGAGGTGGCCCACATTTGAAACACAGGAACACACATGAAACATATTCATATGGGAAAAAAAAGATCATGTGATCACTTTTTCCCCACATTAAATTTCAGTGAGCCACACATTTCATATGTGTTTCACTTGTGATTTTAATGTGAAGCTCATGCGACACTCGTGGTGATCATATTGTTGATTTTTTTCTTTGGTAAGAGGTTCGTTTGGTAGCGAAGTAACAACCATGTTGTCATTGTCAAGCTTCGGAGAGCAGTGTTCAGACTTATTCAGATGAAATGCGCTAACCATAAGAGTTTTAGAAATGTGAAGATTTCAGCAGTACTTCTACATCAGTAATAAAGAAAATTAGTGACACTGACTAGCTCAGTGGTTAGCACTGTCGCCTCACAGCAAGAAGGTCTCTGTACGAGCCTCTGCTGGGTCAGTTGGCGTTTGTGTGTGGAGTTTGCATGTTCTCCCCGTATTCGCATGGGTTTCGTCCAGGTGCTTCGGTTTCTCCCACAGTCCAAAGACATGCGGTAGGTGAATTGAATAAACTAAATTGAGAGTGTATGGATGTTTCTCAGTGATGGGTTGCAGCTGGAAGGCCATCCGCTGTGTAAAACATTATTCATTCCACTGTGGCGACTCCTGATGAATAAATCGGGAATGAATCAGGACTAAGCCGAAGGAAAATTAATTAATGAATGAGTGACACTGATCGCGTTAGATGTTCTTGCTTCAGTTTGACCTTTTTGGATCATCTACAATCATGTTGGAGAACATCATTATTAAGTTTTAAAGCTTCAAAAGACATTTTTGTATTCAGTTCAACTTTAAACGTATTGCTAATCTGTTTGAAATGCAAAATCACTTTTGGACCTACTATATTTCAACCCGTATTTTCATGGTGCATTAAATCATAATCACTTGTACAGAGACAGATACCAATAGAATCATATCTGTTTATCGTTATTGAGTGCGTCATATGTGTGTAAATAATTATAAACGATATTAGCTCAGATAAAATCTATAACATTGTGCCGGAAGCGGTCTTAAATGATCCAGAAAATAATAAAACAACAAACCACAAGCAAAAATCGTGAACCGGAGAAGAAACCATGTCAACTCTTTCTAAGTGTATTAAACATCTCAGCATGATCTCCAGGATTACTTTCCAGAACATTCACTACTAAGAACAACATCAAAACTATTTGTTTTCAAGCTTTTTTACATATTTTTTTATGCAGAGGATAGTCGAGAGTCAATAAATGTGCTTTATATCCGTTATTCCACATCTATGAGCATGGGTTTCTGGAGACATTTGTGTGCAAATTTCTGACCAGGTTATGGAAGAACATCTAATCTGAAGCACACTGTAAATAATCATATATTACATTCCATCGGACATTCACTTTTGGACTGTTTTCTGATGCTTTTTGGCTGTGTGGGTGTTCGTAACGAGGGAATCAGCGAGAGAAAGTGAGAGATTGAGCGAGAGAGATAAACAGAAAAAAAGGGGGGGTGGCTTTCAACAATAAATCAAGTTCCAGACTAATCTATTTAGCATGCTTTCACCATTATCCTGTCAGTGAAACAGCTAATTAATTAACTGATTCTACAATGAAGAGCTTTTGAATGAGCCCATTTAGGTAATTACTACCAAGAGCTGTTTGGGCGCGTCATTTACTGCAGTCACACAAGCACGCTGGCAGCTGCAATAAACTCCCTATCCTGTACAATTAGAAAAAATTAAAGATAATATAGGTTATTGGTGTGTAGGTGTGCCATTGCGTGTGTTTATGTTTGTGCATTGGGATTTAGACAGTGAGACTGCCACAGATATAGGGACTGGGAGAACTTTACAACCAGAAGATCTAATAATAGCACTATATCTAATTAAAACAGGTCTTAATTATATAACGATATACGTCTTAATGATAGATGTATATATAAGAATAACAATTTTAAACAGCATATTTGTACATCACTCATTATGAGTTAAGCCCAAAATTGTGAATAGTTTCAGGCTTAAGCAATATATATAGGGCTTAAGTAAGTGTGTATTTCTTATATATTTGAAATACACACACATATATGCTTATATTTATTGTAATACTTTAAATTACATATAATTAGATGTCTTTTGTGTTATTTGTAATATTTATCTTTGACCAGATGGCTTTGGATGTTTTAGTTTTAAATTAAACTAAATGTAATTCAGAAAAATTTTCCTAACAGGTTATACATGTTTAATATTTATTATGAGCTTTCGAATTTAAAAAAAGTTTTGAAAATAATAGTAAGAACTTATGTAATATTTATTTTTAACATTATTTCAAATAATTTTGAAGGTAACTTTAATTTTATTTTTATAAACAAACAAGATTTTAGTTTTCCTTGACAAGAAAACCCCATTGCTAAATAGTAATTTTATACAAATAATATTAAATAAAATAAAAAATCCATTATATCTTAAACACACACAAAGATGAATGCTATAGCATAGTTTTAAATTCTGTTGTGCAAATAAGCCCAAATCCTTCAAATCTATCGACTTTTTGGACACAAAAGATGCTATTCAAAGCAAACACAAATAGACGGTTTCAGTACCAGGCCTTTGGTTCTCTACAATAGACAGGACAGGATCAAGACCAGATGCAGGAGGGGGAAGATCAGCGCTGATGAGCTCAAAGTGTGGGAAAGCACATCAGCCAACATCAGTAAAAAGAGAACAACATGCCGGACAAAAGGAGATATTTGCACCTGGCCTGTGTCTGTGGTCAGAGGTTCATCACCTTTGGGTTGAAATAAAGAGGATAACAAACTTTCCTCATCAGATCAGCAGCACTTCATCGGTTCATCTAAATAAAGGCTCAATGAGAGGCCGTCCCTCTTTCTGTGTCCTTCTTTCAGGACACTGGCCTGCTTCTTGTGTTCGGGGCTTCTCTGTTTGCTTGAGCTCTGGGTGTCAGGCTGAAAGGAGACATGCACTTTAAATGAGAACAAAAACACCCAGAGGGATTTATATATATATATATATATCAAAATACACCCAGAAAAACTGATTTTTTTTAATGCTTGTTGAAACTACTTATTTAAAATGATCTTAAACAACACAATAGTAGAGATTTGTTGGGGAAACATTTTTTTTAAATGTTCAATCCACTTAAATATGTTATGTTAACTTAATCAATTTGTGTTGGCAATATGTCAAGTTGGCAATAAGTATTGAATACGTCAGGTTTTTTTCTGAGAATAACATTTTTAAAAGAGCTGTTGGCATGGGATTGAACCAGGTTTAAGTAAAAACCCAAACATCCCAAACAAAAATAAAACAAACAAAAAATCAGAAAAATTTATGTTTAATAACAGTGAAATGACACAAGGAAAAAGTACTGAACTACTGAAATGTATTAAATACCTTATATAAAAGTCTTTTGGCGACGTGGTGGCGCAATAGGTAGTGCTGTTGCCTCACAGCAAGAAGGTTGCTGGTTCGAGCCTCGGCTGGGTCAGTTGGCGGTTTTGTGTGGAGTTTGCATGTTCTCCCCGAGTTAGCGTGGGTTTCCTCCGGGTGCTCCGGTTTCCCCCACAGTGAATGAGTGTGTATGGATGTTTCCCATAGATGGGTTGCAGCTATAAGGGCATCTGGTGTGTAAAACATATGCTGGATAAGTTGGTGGTTCATTCCACTGTGGCAACCCCAGATTAATAAAGGGACTAAGCTGAAAAGAAAATGAATGAATGAATGATAAAAGTCGTTTTTGATGATGGCAGCTTAAAGACGCCTCTCATATGAAGAATGAAGTCACATGCAATGCTTAGGTGTAATTTTTAAAATCTTTTTAATAGGGTAAAAATCTTGATGGTTCTGTGGGTCTGATCTTTATTCTATTGGATTCAAGTCAGGTGATTGGTTTGGCCATTCTACAGCTTGATTTTTTCTTTCTCAGAAAGCATTTGAGAGTTTGCTTGGCTGTGTTTTGGATCATTGTCTTGTTTGAAATGTCCACCCTGGTTTCACCTTCATCATCCTGGTAATGTAGATGTTGGACTGAAGTAGCTGATATTAATTTACACTGACGAAGGGCAGAGGGTTGCTGAAGAACTACTGAGAGTTGTTACCAACACCCAGGGAAATGTTCACATTAAGAAATATGTTTAATGAGAAAACTGGTGACATATTTAATACTTGTTTTGCCCACTCTAATAGTAATTAGACTATGTACTATTTTTATATTCAAAAATTTTATACATACATAAAGTATGTGAACATGCACTTTTAAAATGTGTTACAAGTTAAGTATGTTTAGTACATTTATATGCCAACCTACCTGATGTAAAATACAAAAAAAATAAAATAAATAAAGATACAACTACAATCTTCTTTAAAAAAATCATCTAACTAACCTGTCACACACTCACATGTAATAGGAGAAATTAGCATATATAT
>CAIGQQ010038251.1:768091-789428 GCA_903798035.1 Danio albolineatus
GTCAAGAAGGCTGGTAGCAGGCACAGATAAACAAACAAGCAAGCAAGGCTGGGATCAAACACAAAAGACTAGACAAAGGAAACGCATTGTATGGTCACTAACAGATCGCAATACTCAGCGTGGACTGAGAGTGTGTGTGCTGTATTTGTAGTGTGAGTAATCAGTCGTGATGGTCCTCCGCTGGTGTGAGTGCAATCAGTTGTGATATGGAGCAGGAGTGTGTGTGTGTGCTGCATGACAGGAGTTGTAGTTCTTAACATGGCTGATCTGTAGTTCCCGGAAGCATGAGTGAACCAGCGATCTCTGATAGCGGAGAGATCGCTGGTGATCGTGACAAAGTCTGGCCATTCTCCTCTGACCTCTGGCATTAACAAGGTATTTGTGCGCACAGAACTACCATTTACTGGATATTTTCTCTTTTTCAGACCATTCTCTGTAAACCCTAGAGATGGTTGTGCATGAAAATTCCAGTAGATCAGCAGTTTCTGAAATACTCAGACCAGACTGTCTTGCACCAACAACCATTCTACGTTCAAAGTCACTTAAATCACCTTTCTTCCGCATTCTGATGCTCGGTTTGAACTGCAGTAAATCGTCTTGACCATGTCTACATGCCTAAATGCAGCCATGTCATGATTAGAAATTTGCGTTAACAAGCAGTTGGACAGATGTACCTAATAACGTAGTGTTTACTAGTGTTTACCTTTTGAAATAAGTGTAACATTTTTGCCCTGTGCAATATCTGTTTTCACTTTGTGTCTTTAAACATTTTGATTGACTCATTTTAATAAACTAGGCTATATTTTGATATTTTCACTTTTGAATTATAGGTTATGATCAGTTGTGGTTATCAGTGTACGACAAGCTGATCACTCAGTACAAAGTGGTCCCCAAAATTTACCATTTAAATGGACTTATTATGTTTGAAGATGTTCAAGCGTGTTCATATTACTTATTTCCAAGACATATCTCATCTTTAACAAACGAGCCAGTGCTACGAACAGATACATGATGACCCTGGATGTGCATGTAGGAGCAGATGATGTGTATCTGCGGAGGTGTTGGAGAATAAAGCTGCTCTGAATGGAAAAAAAAAAAAAACAAGGAAAGGCCATCTTGAGTCTATGAATGCCAGTTTTCAGTGACTGCGCGTTCACCTCCCGCTTTGTCTCTCCGTTTCACAATGCAGGCGGCGCTCAATACCTCTTCACCCGGAGCTTCTTCAAGAACACTAGCCCTGCCTCTCATGAATGAACCTCTGTCAGGGCTTTTCTTCCAGCCTTCATTCGTTAACACTGCGAGACATTGCAGATTTGGACAGAGTAAGCATCAAGCGAAACCATATTTCACAGTTTATGCTTCCAGACGCCACCTGTCACTTCAGCATATATAGGCCAGCATCAGCACATGCACATATAAACACACACACACTTGCGCGCACACACTTTCGCACGCACACTTTCGCACACACTTCTTCTCTTCATACTACACACATGCACTGTACTTATTGCACCTTGTGAAGGACACAAGGGGCCATTAATTACTGGAATGGGCAGTTTTAAATCTGGCAGAAGGACGCAGTGTTGTTCCTGCAGAATGGAACGTAATTAAGGGGAAAGGCCACACGTCAGCGCCGAGCAGCCCGCGGACAATGCTGATGGGGATTTATTACTTCAGCTCCGAGAAAGAGAGAGAGTGGAAGAAACTGTGCTGGAGCAGCAGCCAGAGTCTTGCACGCACACACACACATTGGTTTTGGTAGTTTATGAGGACTCTCAATACCCTTAATGTATTTTATATTCTATCCCATTACCTCAACCCTACCCCTAAACCAAGCCCTCGCAGGAAACAATCTGCATTTTTACATTTTCGAAATACTTCATTCTGTGATTTATGAGCCTTTTCCTCATGGAGACCAAAACAAATTTGACAAAAGGTCAAATATTACTGGTATTGCTCTACTTTTGGGGGTATTTGGTCCCCACAATATGATGAACACAAGCATCGCACACACACATGTTGGTTTTGGTGGTATTTGAGGACTCAGTCACACTTTACAATAAGGTTCATTAGTTAATGTTAATTAATGCATTTACTAATACGAACAATGAACAATACATTTACTACGGTATCTGTTCATGTTACTTAACATTAGTTAATGTAAATAGTTGTTCATGTTAACTCACGGTGCATTAACTAATGTTAACAAGCATGGACTTGGATGTTAATAATACATTAGTAAATGTTTAATTATAATTAATAAATGCTGGGCAAGTGCTGTTCATGATTAGTTCATGTTAGTAAATGCATTAACCAATGAACCTTATTGTAAAGTGTTACAGAGGACTCTTTATAGATGTAATGTGTATTATACTGTAAAAATGCTTATTAATTTGCTTTACCTTATGTAATGAATGTCAAAAACCTGTTAAACATTTATTCATTTTATTTCAGCTTATTAATCAGTGGTTGCCTGATTGGAATGAACCGCCAAATATTCCAGTATATGTTTTAAGCAGTGGATTAAAACCCTTTCAGCCACAACTCAGTACTTAAAAAACAAACAAACAAAAAAGAACACACTCTCATATTTATACACATACACTACGGCCAATTTAGTTTAATCAATTAATCTACACTGCATGTCTTTGGACTGTAGGGGAAACCCACACCAGCAGAGGAAGAACATGCAAACTCCACACTGAAATGCCAACTGGCCCATCCGGGACTCGAACCAGCAACCTTCTTGCTATGAGTTGACAGTGCTAACTACTGAGCCACCATGCCGCCAACCTGTTAATTATTATTACGTTTATTATGCGTTTTGAATAATAAGGACACAGGGCATGCCCTCAAAAACCACCTCAACAAGCTACGTCATAGCCAAGTTTTCATACAAATTTGTGTTCTTGTAAACCTACAAAGCTAGTACACGTACACACATACAAACACCTGGCTTAGATTTAACCTAGTTGCACATGTGCATGTTGATGTAAACAGACTCCCTTGCAAAAACATTCAGCTGACCTTCACACTCTCTTTAAAAGTAGCAAATATGGAAGGTCACTTATTTCCCTCAGATTTACTTCGGCTAATTGGGTGTGTATATTTGACCCTGGATAAACAACATTAACCTTCAGAGTTGTGTGCGCTCTTGGATTTTCAGTTTCTTGTAGCTTGACACTTTAAATATTGATTATTAAACTTAAAATTAATTTAAAACTCAGTGAACTGAGCTAAATGCAAGAGGACGCTAATACCATTGGAAATATACATTGCTACATACATTCCATGATTAAAAAAAAGGTATGATAGTAGTTAGATATTTTTAAAGCCATTTATACCATATTGGTTTTAGGGGGTAAAGTGAAAGCTGCGTTTCACTTCTAGTTTCATATCTGAATCAAGTGCATTTTACAGAAAGTACCACTCAGTGACAAATTGTGTCTTTTTTTCAGTGTCGTTCATGGAGCATATAGTATTGTATAAAAAAAAAAAACCTCATGGCATTCCAAACTTTTATGCTATGACATTTTCTGACACTCAAAAAAACTCTGGGTTGGAAGTTAATATGTTTATAACCAGATATATGGTATAAACACGAGATACATACAGAATATTTGATTTGAGAGCTGAGGGGGAACCCGTTATTAGTGAAGGATGGTTTTAATTTCATTCTGTTGATTACAATATTCTGCAAACGGCTTTAGTAGTGTTGAAATATATTGAAGATGTAATATAGGTCACTTTGCAGATTATTTGTTTCTTTATTTTACTTTTTTTTTTTTGCAAATGTTGTAACTAAATTGTTACCAAGTAGAGCCAAGAGATATTTTAAAGTTCCTCTTTCAAAAATTCTTGTAGATATTAAATGTTTTGATTGTCACATTCAATTAATTATAATTGAAGTAATT
This sequence comes from Danio albolineatus, assembly GCA_903798035.1. Classification (NCBI taxonomy): domain Eukaryota; kingdom Metazoa; phylum Chordata; class Actinopteri; order Cypriniformes; family Danionidae; genus Danio; species Danio albolineatus. Next base: position 772,006 of record CAIGQQ010038251.1, read on the forward strand.
CATTAAAATGCACTTAAAATCTATTTGTGGTGGTAAAGTTCATTTGAAAAGTTTTGGTGTTTAATTCATGATTTAGTAATTGAATGAAAAACATGTATATAATCAAACTAAATAGTAGATAAAATAATAAGAGACAAGCTTTGTTGTGAATTTACTATATCAACATTTTACCATTGCTAAAACAGTGGATATGAATGTGTTATTAGTTTAGTATCACTGATACGAAATTTAATAATGAATTAGCTTTTATTTTGATATTTGTTAAGTTTTCATATTTCACTTTATGACTTTTTAAATATGTTTTTATGTCTATACTGTTTATTTTTATGTTATTTGCTAAACGTAAACAGTTAACTAATATAAAAATGAATACTTCCTCCTATCATGTTGCGATTTTATTTTATTTCAACAAAACTACTGTTATTTTTCTGGTTTGATGCACCAACTCATTTCTGTTCCTTTGTTTCGTTACTTGTTGAGTTTAGTTCAACTGTAATAAAAAGTTAAGATATTCCTTAAATTCTCAAGACCACAGACAGCTCATAACATGTTCTGATTTATTTTGTTTTTGCAGCCATAATCTAATTATCCCAACAAACCACTTTCATTAGCAACATCATGTTGCCCAAAAGAAACCAGGTCACCCTTTGTGTTCCACTAAAGCGCAGAGGAAACCACTGAAGGAACGTGCAAACCACAAAACATACATTAACACCCCACTGTTCCTCCCCATGGCTGAAAGTAAGAAGCTATAAATTGATAAAAGAGAGCGAAAATACACTTTCTAATTTCCTTTCCTCCGTGTTGAAAGCCTGATGACTGAAATTACACCTGGGCTCCACCTGAGCTGGGTTTTTTCCCTTTCTGGCTATTGTACAAGCTAAGCAATCATCTATATCAGTACGCAAAAAAAGAACTCGGGGTAACAGAAGGCTCACGGATTGAGAAAGCTCTTTCACGGCTGTCATAATCTCACAGGCACAAGCCGAATTGTTTGTCTTCACAGAAGCAGAACACCTGAGTCTTTCCAAAGAGCCTGTACAGTGTGGAAAAGGGCCAGGTGTCCCGAACACAACACATTTAGCAGGAGTGATGATTGTGTGGCGCAGCTTTGAAAGCGGGCGAACTGATGAATTCCACATTTCTCTCCGCCCTGAATGCGGACTTTTATTGACGAGCGTCTCTGCCAATATACGGCTGTAAAATGAAGTCTGGTTCTGGCTCTGAATGGCTTCACCCTTCTCCGGTCTGCGTTCCGCCTCCTTCATCTCGCGTTCTGCTATCGGCCCATAAAACACTCCCTCCTCCCCGCTCGCTCGCTCGTGAGATTTGCCTAACAATGGGTGGCTCTGCCCAAGGTCAGATAAGAAGCCACAGTCCAAGAAGCCACAGTCACTGTTTCTTTCATCCGTCTTTTTCCCCCTCTCTCTCTCCCCTCACAGCTTTCAAATTATCTCTGCAGCACATAATAATAATTACTGAGGACGGCGGAGAGGAGATAAGGGAGAAGCGGCGGACGGGAGAGAAGAGGGGAGGGCGAACGCGCGGAGAGAGAGAGAGAGAGAGAGAAGGAGTGTGAAAAAAATAGGGCTGCCAGAGAAAGAGAGAGGTTGAAGAATTATTATTGCTAGATGGAATTGGTTGGGTGGGAGGGAGAGGAGACGCTCGTAGAGAACAACAGCACTAATGTGCCTGTAATGAGCAGATTTCTATTTTTCTTCATATGAAAGTGTTTTTTTTTATGTACCGACGCCTGTAGAGGCTCACAATTCTATTATAACATCCGTATAATGCTATTCTGGTGGTTAAGCGACATGAGGCTTTTTGATTTTCAAGGTTGCGTGGAGTTTTGATTGTTGTAAGTCTTTCAAAGTTTCCAGGTAACAGATTTGAGGTGGGGTGGAGGTTACAAAGTTTTAGATTTCTTGAAAGACGCTGACTTTGTAAGGTGCCGCCGTGTAATCTTCTTGTAATCACATGCAAATTAAAGATAACTTTTAAAATAAATGTTTCTTGGATTTAAAAAATGGTCCAGTATTGCAGTTACGAAAAAAAAGATTCAATGAAATCAATGACTCCACATAGGGAGATGGATTATCAAGCTTTCTAAAGGAGATAAAGGTCTCGGGAGACTTTAAATGAACAATATTTTATTAGTTTCTCAAGTTGAATTGTAAAACCCAAACTATATTTTTACTCTGTAGAATGATCTCTTGGTTAACAGTTGTTTTCTTGTGATTCATTGATATTTTTGTTTACACTGTTAAATTGTATTATTGTACCATGACCTCTAATCTTACAACTTACAACTCTTCAACTGAACAGAAGTGACTTACACTGGCTTATTTTTTTTATAGTTTAAAACAATAGATTATATATATATATTCATTCATTTTCTTTTCGGCTTATAGTCCCTTTATTAATCAGTGGTTAATCTATCTATCTATATAGATATCATACATGCATGCATATATAAACATACATACATGCTGTTGTGTGTGTGTGTGTGTGTATATATATATATATATACATACACACACACACACACAGTAAAAAAAATCCGTAATTTTACAGTTTATTTCCGGCAGCTGGGGTGGTGAAAAAAAGAAAAGTAAAATAACGGCTGTTAAATTACAGAAATTTACCGTTAAATAACGGATATTAAATTACAGAAATTTACCAGAAATATAAATTTAAGGAAATTTCTGTAGTTAAATATCAGTTATTTTACAGTATATTTCTGTAATTTAACGGCTGTTATTTTACTTTTTTTTTAGGCACCCCAGCTGCTGTGTTTGACTAATATTGCAGCTGTTGGACACCCTAATGTACTTTTTAGGCGAGAATGTAGTTGTTTAGAATGCAACTATGCAGTTCATTTATAAGAGCAGTGCCTATTTTAACTATTTATAATTTCGGCGATACAGCGCATCAGCATCAATCAGCCTGTCATTGAACAAAGCAAGACGTTTGACGTTCTGCCACAAGATGGTGACAGAAATCACATAATAATCCCTTAGAGGAGAAAAACTAAGTAATTTCAAACTACAGCTGATCAAATCATTATAACACAGGTAAATGACTTTCTCAGTCGATCGATCTTTTTTATAGTGCTGTATTTATACAATGGTCTGGTAGTGTTTTGGCTTTTTTGGGGTTAATTATTGTGATCTCCCAATTGCTACTGAGGAAATCTATGTAGTCTGATGGCGTTTCATGCTGTTCAGCATTATAATCCTAAAATGTGAGCAAAATCACCAATTTTGTCATCACTTTAGATATGACTTTAGACATCAGCTGCAGATGTAAATAATTGGCAGAAGAGTTCCTTCCTCGAACTGTTGATCACACTCACAGCAGAGTGATATGACTGTATATTGTCACTGGTGGGACACTAAGGCACTTGGCAATATCACATTGCTACTCTGTTTTTTTCCCTGAATTTACATAACCAACTCACACAATTAGTTGTTTCAAACGATTAAAATGCCAATAAATGTCAATTTGTTAAACGTCTTAATGCCTAAAATTGTTGCAACATATATCAATGTGTCAGAAAGCAGCTTGAAAAATAAAAAGGGGTAAACGCCTATTAATCACAAAATATTGGAAACAATTAATTACCAAATGATTTTTGCATTGTGATGTGCTATTTTTTTAAAACTGTATTTTGATATCTTAACATATCTTTACTATAGCTAGGGTTTTGTAATAAATGTAATTTGTTAATTTGTAAAAACAAATTAACAACTAAATAAACTAATTTAAGTAACAATATTTTTAAATGTATTTTGGCTTTTAATTTATGCACCGATGGCATTTTGTGTGGGCCCGAAAATGAGTTTTAAAATAAATGCTTTTCGAAAATTGTTATCTTCTCTGATCAAACTGCAAAAATAATATATTTGAAAACAAGTGAAGATGAGATCTTATATAACGTCTGACTCAAGCTGTGTGTGACCTTCTAACTGAACTCATTTTCACTAATTAGAACAATAAACAAATTACAAAGTAAATAAAAATGAAATTTTTTTCTTAGCCTTTTTTATAGTAAAACAATAAAACTAGTTTTATTAACTATTAATATCTCAATAGTTGAAGTGCAAGCTGACACTGACACATTTTTTCTTCAACCACTAAGAAATGGTTACATCCCTGCGTATGATTTGGCCAAATTCACACATTTTACTTTCCCTTTTTAAATTCGATATCTCAAAAAAAAAATAAAAATAAAAAATAAAAATCTATGTAAGAGACTGGCAGTACTGAGTGCACATTTTACATGTTTGGTCAGAAATGCCAGTTTTGGGGATTTCCATGGACACTGCATTGTAATGTAAACAGACTGATGGCATCTTAAATGCTAATTTCACCATCACAGTCAGTCTTGCTGATTTTGCAAGACAGCTTTTCAACCTGACGGGACATACAGTTGCAGTCAGCATTATAAGCCCTCCCTAATTTCTGTTTAAACCAATTTCTGATTTTTTCAACACATTTCTAAACACAATACTTTTAAGAACTAATTTCTAATAACTGATTTCTTTCATCTCTGCCATGACGACAGTACATAATGTTTTACTAAATATTTTTCTAAATAAGATACTAGTATTCAGCTTAAAGTAACATTTAACAGATTGAGAAAGTTAATTAGGCAAGTAAAGGTAATTAGGCAAATCACTGTATATCGATGTTGTACTTTAGACTATTGAAAAAAAATATTGCTAAAGTGGGCTAAAAATATTGAACTTTAAATGTTTGGTAACACTTTATTTTGATGGTCCATTTGAGTATTAGTAGACTGTCTGCTTAACATCTGCGGATACTGCTCCTTCAACAGACATTTAACTGACTATAAGAGACTTTGCAAGTACATGTCAACTTACACTAACCCTAACCCCAATCTCAACCTAAAAGTCTACTTATAATCTAATGATAATTAGTTGGCATGTAGAACGGACCATCTAAATAAAGCGTGACCAAATGTTTTTATTCTGGCTGAAATAAAACAAATAAGACTTTTTCCAGAAGAACAAATATTATAAGAAATACTGTGGAAAAGTCCTTGCTCCGTTAAACATCATTTAGGGTGCTTTCACACTTGGTTCAATTGCCTGGACCGTACCCAAGTTCGATTGTCCCCCCTTGCCACCTGCTCGGTTGGTTTGTGTTCACACTGTCTTTTTTCCTTCTGAACCCCGGTACGCTTGCGTCATCAAGCTGATGTTTTGTGTACGTCTGTTGCCAGGCGACGGACACGAAAGCAAAGTGTCAAAATGGAAAGACGTCCGCACAACGCTGTTGTTTTGCTTTTACTGAACCTTTTAGTTTAGAACATACAGAAAGCGACTCGCGTCTATCTGCCGCAAACATAAAATAAACGTTCAGAACATCACACGATGTCCAAGCTGTTTTTGGAGGAGACAAGCATTATCACTGTGCTGGCTCTGGTTCAGTCGCACTTGTCAGCGCGTGATACTCGGACACACACACACACACACACGAATCAACGTTATAAAAAAAAAACTATAGTTTGTTGTACAGTTAACGGTTCCAGTGAACCGTACCAGAGTTCACATGAACCGTACCCCAGACCACCTCTTTCAGGCGGACTCGGGTACGGTTCACGGGTGCACACCCGAGTTCAGAAGACGTGTTCACACTAGCTAAACGTACCGTACTATGACGTCAAACGAACCCAGGTGTGGACCAAAAGTGCTAGTGTGAAAGCACCCTTAGAAAATATCTGAAAAAGAAGAAATAAATGATAATATAACTTTGACATCAACTTTATATTGTCAGGTTTTCATCATTTAGGTATACAGTGAAAACAACAATAGTGGACTACAGAATTGTATGCGCAAGGCACAGAGGGTTTCTTTACATTGCCATCTACTGGTCTGGCATGGATAATACTCCATCTTAAGCTGTCTTCATGAATCTGAGAGCATAGCAATCAACCACACAACACTGTCTTCTAAACGCAAAAGCTTCTAAAAGTGCAAAGAAAGAACTTTTCCATTTTAGTATATCACTCTCATGTAAGTGCACCCTCAGGAAATGGTTTAAATCCCAAAAGGACTCCACATAGGGATTTACAGATCATCAGTCATTTCTAAAGAAGATGAGCGTCTCTAGAAGTTTTAAATGAACAATATTCTCCAGTCTAAGTTGCATTGCAAATGCCCCCAAATCCCCTCCTGTTCACTCTGCACCTCCTTTCTAAACAGCACTTTTCACACGTTTCCGCACCCCTAACCCTTGTGACCCCCATAATGTTATCAGGAAGCAGGGTAAGCCTCCTAATCCCGGGTCCTGTGGTTCCCCACACCACCCCGAGGAGCGTCTATCTGCCCAGCTGAGGTGCTCTGTGTCGGGCTGATACTTGCGGGCTGTAGAGGGGGGTTTAGAGATGCCTATCAGAGATGCTGTACGGCACACACACACCACACGCACAGACACACATACTAATGTCACACCTGACATGTAGACCGCTGGCCATCGTAACAATATTCTGAGGAGCCCTTATCTCTCAACTCAAGCTTGGTTGTCTGGATGACCCATAGCGGTCTGATGAAAAGTAAAGGGGGGCTCTGTCTATATCCAGCCCACCTGCTTCTCACTGGGTCACTAGTCTGTTTCTGCCTTTCTTGTGGCTTAAGACCTAGATAGATTCATGGTCATTCTGCCAAACTGGATGAACATGTAAATATGTGCCGAGTGCTTACAAAAATGAATGTACAACAAAAACAACAACCACTAGAATAGAGAAGAGAACATCATTGCAAATGGTAGTAACTTTTTTGGGGTCATTCAAAACCTTAATGTCATTTTTCTCAGTTCCACACTATAAAAAGTTAAGATCTTTTAACTTTGTAGGGCTCATTGTGATGTGCATTTCATTCAAGTAAACATATGAAACAGAGCATTTGCATGGTAAAGAAGGAGGAGCAACAGAGACACACCTACTCATTATACAATCAGCATGGACCAATGGTAGCTAAAGGTGTTCATTTTAGTTTCAAAACATTAATTTATTCATTTTCTTGTCAGCTTAGTCCCTTTATTAATCCGGGGTCGCCACAGCAGGATGAACCGCCAACTTATCCAGCATGTTTTTTACGCAGCGGATGCCCTTCCAGCTGCAACCCATCTCTGGGAAACATCCATACACACTCATTCACACTCATACACTACGGACAATTTAGTCTACCCAATTCACCTATAGCACATGTCTTTGGACTTGTGGGGGAAACCGGAGAACCCGGAGGAACCCACGCAACCACGGGGAGAACATGCAAACTCCACACAGAAATGCCAACTGACCCAGCCGAAGCTCGAACCAGCGACCTTCTTGCTGTGAGGCGAACGTGCTACTCACTACGCCACCGTGGCGCCCAGTTTCAAAACAAACAAAAACAAATTATTTTACAAACATGCTCATGTGTTATGGTGTCTCTTAAAGCACAGACAATTAGACACAGAATGGATTTATATTTACATTAACTGAACCGAAGGCTAGAGTTTCTGGTTTGCAGTAATTCAATTAGAACTTTATAAACCAAGATCTTGTCAAAACTTTTTTCATAAATCTCGTTAGTGCACAAAAACGCAACAGGAAAGTCAAACAACTTGTAAAAGTCACCTTGTGTGAAGACTAATCCACAGCATGTTTAGTTCCAGCACTGTTTGCTTTAAGCATGAAGAGACCTGGACAAGTCATAGAAAGATGAAAAGCCTAATGCAGGAGACAAACCTTTTCATATTTACTCTTATTTCAAAAGTATAGGTCATCAAAGATTAAAATTGAATCAGAGATTCTTTTTCTTCGTGACAGTGTTGCTCTCAATAAATGTCTACGGTGTTTAAAGAAAAACATTCAGGTTCAATACAAGCAACTAAAGCACCGCGAGCAGCATTTGTGGAATGCTGATGATTGTGAGTTTCTACAAGCAAAAAAAAAAAGATTGATACACTTTCTGTGTCTTTAGTGCATGTTGACAAGATGAAATAAAGTTCTTTTGACTTCTCGGAGTAGAAGAATGTCTGATTGTGTGTTATGTGTAAATCCAATAGGTAGAGTTTGCTCTGTGCACAATTACTGTATGGATATACTGTCACATACCTTGCTGATATCCTTTCGTGGATTTTATACAAAGATTAGCAAGTTAACGAGGTCATGACATGAGTTTACAAATACTTTAACAGATTGCTGTATATTTTTCACAGTATCCCCCCACCCACCGCCACTTTCACCATGATTTAAGTGGAAATTTTATTATTTTCTCCAATTCTAAAGAAAAATCTTGATTAGGAAATAATTGACCATTAGAAATAATTAACAAACAAAACATTAAAACAAAACAGAAAAAGATAGAAAGATTAAAAATTTAAGTGTGGTTTATTTATAAACAAATTTTGAGAGGATCACATGATTATGATTGATCACAGCTGGTCCTGCATCAGCTAACACATGGTGCACCAATCAGATGAATTCTAACTCACTATAAGTAACCTCAGTTATTTTCATCTTGAATAATCCTCCCTAAAACTCCTCCCTTTTCCTAGATAGGGTGGCACGGCAACCCAAGGGTTAGCGCTGTTGCCTCACAGCGAGAACGTCACTGGTTCAAGTGCTTACCAGGCCAGTCGACATTCTTGTGTGTGGACTTTACATGTTCTTCCCGTGCTCGCATGCTGTTCCCCGGTTTCTTCTCACAGTCCAAAAACATGCAACATAAGTAAATTGACTTATCCAAAGTGGTACCATAGATGAACTCTTAGTCAGCCATACTGTTTATCTGTCACGATCTAACAGCCAGAGATCGCTGGAAAACACACACACATTCACATGAACTACAAATCAGCCATGTTCTTGGACATTTGAACAGCACAAATACACACAGTGATGGCTGAGTATTCTGTTATGGATGGAGTGACGATGACAACGGTGTGAGGATCCAAATGCAGATTTAATTATTAAAGTCAGTATAGCAGTGGTCATCAGGGGCAAACAGATATATGCAGATAATCAAAAATCGTGGTCTATAACAGGCGGAAGGTCAAAAAGGCTGGCGGCAGACAAGGATAAACAAATAACGAGGCTAAGGTCAAAACACAGAAGACAGTCACAAAGGAAACGTGTTGTATGTCACAAGGACAGATAACAATACTCTGCAATCACTGTGTGTATTTGTGCTGTTTAAATAGTCCAGGTAATCAGTCTGTGAGCAGCTTCAGATGTGTGTTTGCAATCACTGGTGACTTGGAGCAGGTGTGTGTGAGTGTTGCATGACTGAATATGTAGTCCAAGAACATGGCTGATTTGTAGTTCATGTGAACGCGCGTGTGTGTGTGTGTGTGTGTGTGTGTGTGTGTTTACCAGCGATCTCTGGCTGTTAGATCGCTGGTTATCATGACAATATCACTCTGAGCAATTCCTAACTCATCATTAGCCATAACAAGCAGGGGAGTTCTCGAGACCTACCGGAGCTCAAACTCCCCTCTCCCCCTTCAAACAAGATGGAGCCCTGATCTCGAGGATCTTGTGAGCTCAAGGCTCTCTCACAGGACAGCACGTCAAATGCGCTTTATTATTAATCATCAGCTAAGTGTGAACTCTTGAAACCAAAAAAAAGAAAAAAGAAAAGGCCGTCAAACTGAAACAAAACAAAATGTAAAACAACAAACCAAACTGAAATAAAAAAATAAAAAAGCACAGCAAACTAGAAAAAAACTGAAAGCAAATCAAAAACAAAACAAAAAATTAATGCATAATATAACTTAACAAAACAAGAACATTAAACATAAAAGCAAACAAAATCATTTAAACAAATTAAAAAGAGAAAAAAAGATCAAATAAAAAGGCAAGCAAATTGAGCTTAAACAAAACAACAAAGCAAAGTAAATGATACAATACAAATGAAACAAACCAAAGCAAATCAAATCAAATAAAAGCAAATAGAAAAAAATACATAATTTAACAAAACTAAAAACAAACAATACAAAACTAAATCTAAACTTGCAGGATAATAGAATGTCATTTATTATCTTAAAACAAGCCCAAGGCACACACCAACCCCATGAAAGAAAACCAAGGTAAATTATGCATGCTTGGGAAAACTGGAAAAAACTAAAATAATTGTTCCTTAAGAGAAAGTGTGGAGTCATGTGACACAAAATCTGCATGTAAACCTGACTGCCTGAACTTTACCGACGACACTGTAAAACATCGGGTGTTAATATTCAGTTCAGAAATAGAAACGCATCGCTGAAGTGTTAATATTAAATATAACACCCAGAATTTTACTTGCATAAAATCTAAAGTTAAAAAGAACACTACACCAAATTGCTAAATTAAACAGTGCCATTTTCTTTCTTTTTTTACAAAGCTAACCATACAACATGTACATCTCTTTTCTACATATATGCTTATCATTTGATTCTTCAACAGAAATACCTCATTCGCCTGTAATAATTAAAAAAAGCCAGAAAAGGTGTTGGTTTAATATGCATGAAAGCTTCCCACTGGCCTCTGGAAATGGGAGATAAAGTGGACATATCTCTGAGAGTTATGATAAGTGTGTGTGTTTGTTTGCACACGTGTGTTAGTGTGTGTGTGTGTGTCTGAGACATATCTCTGAGCTGTATGATAAGACACATCAGCACGTAACAACACGGCGAAATGGAGGGAGGAGGGGGAGAACGGATGGAGGCAGAGATTGGGGGAAAAAAATGAATGACACAAGGGGGCGTTTCTATTTCTCCCTCTCGCACTCAGTGTGGGTCCTCTGGGAAAGGTCGTGCGGCACAATGCAAACATGTCTGTGTGAATAGCTCGATGGGAAGAGGACAGCTGTTTGAGATGACAGCGATGGCTGCTAATGCTCAATCTGTCTGCCTCCCCACAGACCTATTCATACACGCACACGCGCTCGCACAATGACCACAATGAGTTCGCCACAAAGCACAAATGTGCCGCTAACGCATATACTGTACACACTTGCCACTTGTGCATGACAGAATGACAGCCCGGGCTTCCTGTGTTGTGCCTTAATGGGTAAATTACTCTGTAACTAACTGTCATTTAATATGATACGTCAGAACATGAGAGCTATTTATTATAGAATGTTGTGATATGTATTATAGAGTTTCAATATTCACAGCCAGTAAGTACTCTTATACGCTCTTTGAACATAAACATACTATAAACAAATACGCCATTGGATATACTTGAAGTTTAAAAGAACAGTTCACCCAAACGAGAGAGAGAGAATAATAATAATATGATATATTGAATAATAATATGATATATTGGATAATAATATATGTGTATATCTTTAATTTAGTTTTTCTTCTACTATTTACTGTTTTTTTTTTTTACATATGCATGTTCTTTTATTTTTGTAAACTTTATAACTGCTTTGGCAATACATTTGTAATAATTGTCATGCCAATAAAGCAACTATTGAATTGAATTGAATTGAGAGAGTGAGAGAGAGAGAGAGAGAGAGAGAGAGGAAAAATTACATCATAATATGTGGAGACAATCCAAATCTGAGTTATGCTAAATAATTCCTTCAAAAATCCATAACTATTTTGAATGAATGAATGAGTAAAGACACTAACCTCATAACTTTTCTACAACAGAGCTTTAAAGAGGACCTATTATGCAAAAAGGACTTTTATAAATGGTTTAAACTCAGTTGTGTGGTAACAGTCTGTGAATGAAACCAGCTTCTAATGTTAAAACAGTTATTAGTTGTATTTTTTATAATCACACTTCATAAAAACAGTCTGCAGAAACTCTGATTGACATTCTCCCTTTGTACATGTCAGGAGAGGTGGCTGGCCATTTGTGACGATCACTCCCTTATGAGCATAGGTGTTAGTCTTGTTATTGAATCTGCTGCCACTATGCTGACACACAGGCATTTATAAAAAGGTCTGGCACAATCTCATTTAAATTTAAAATGACAGTCCACAAAATGGTACAATTTGCAACCCTCATTCCGAAAATGTACTGCTATATACATTTCTGGAGAGCCCCAAATGCGTCCCAGGAGCTATGTTTTTTTTTTTTTTTTTGCAGTTTTAGTTTTCGTGATTCCACGCGAGACTACTGTGTATGCTTTCTGAGATCTCAAATTTCTCTCGTGTGTGCCATTCATCCCTGCTTTTCTCGTGTAAATCCACCACTGGGGCCACTGTCAACTGACTGAACGACTGACTGACTGACTCACTGGCTGACTGACTGACTAACAGACTGACTGATTGACAGACCCACCATCCTTCTTCCCTAAACCCAACCAATAGAGTTTTTAAAAGCACCACTTGACCTGCCCACTCACTTCCCTAAACCCAACCGACAGTTTTAAAAAGCAATCCAGAGAAAAGCCCTCGCCTGATTTCCACCACGTTTTCAGATTTTACCACATTTTCACCCTGTTATTTACCTGTTTATTATTTTTTTTGGCTTTTGTTTTTGTCTTGCTCGCTTTCTGGAACTGTTCTTCAACTCCTCCTGCTATGTTTAATTTAGACGTAAAGATGTGTTCTGTGTGATTGGCCCCTGAGTGTGCTCATCTAAATGAAAAAAAGAAAGAAAGAAAAAAAGCAATACACACTTTGAGTGAATTTTGTGTTTTGTAAATTTTGGGATAGTTTTGGGGTTTGAACAATTTATTTGACCTCTAGGGGTGCTTGGTGATATCTACAAATCCGTATAGTAGTTGGATTATTGTACAGCAAAAATATTATGAAACATTATTACAGTTTAAAATAACATTTTTAAAAAATGTAATTTATTCTTGTGAAGGCAAATTAGCATTACTCTTCACTGATCATTCAGAAATCAATTTAATATTTACTGCTCAAGAAGCATTTTTTACTCATTTTAAAAACATTTGTGGAGACATTTGGGTTTTTTGGATGAATAGAAATCTAAAGAACAAAATTGATCATGAAGAGAAAGCTTCATAAATGTCTTCTCTCTAATTGAATGTGCATATGCCGGGTAAATGTAGGAATTTCTTGGTATCTTATAGTACATTACTTATAATGCACTTACCTAATAACATACTGTATTATAAGAAGTAATTACATGGATTAAAGATAGGTTCAGGTTAGGTTGCGATTACCTAGTTATTAGGCATGACAAGTAACGTACATGTGAAAGAGGACTTTAAAAATGAAGTGCTACTAATTTCTGTACAAATCAAAAATAACCCAAAACTTCTGAATGGAAGGGTAAATCACAGACAAATAGTGGTAGTTGATTATGTCATACATCAGAAATGAAAATTCTGTCATAATTTACTCACCGTTCCAATAAATTTTTTTCTGTTGAAAACAAAATACGACATTTTGAAGAAAGATGAAAGCCTGTAGGCATTGACATCTATAGCAGGGCTATTCAATTGGTGGCCCGCGGGCCGATCCCGGCCCCTGAGGCTATTTGTTCTGGCCCTTCAATTAGTGTGACCAAGACATCAGAAATAAATTTAGTTCAGTTGAAAAACGGCCGCTATAGTTATGAAGTGACGTGCGTATGTTCACGTCACTTCATATAATCAACCATGTTTAATACGTCATGGTTGATTAATCGTAAAGGCTTCTCAACGCCATGTTTCTGTTGAACGGAACGAAACTGCTGCAAATAAACAAAGTTTTGCCGCCTTTGCGCTAGTTTAAAGTTCTGAGCTTGTACGCTGAGGCCAATACTCACGAACACTGGATTAACTATAGCAGCGGGCCGTTATCACGTCCTTTCTGCATGCAAGTTTGTTATTTTCAATGTAGCAATATATGCCAATGTGCGCGCAAAAAATTAAGAGTTGCGTTAACTTAAAATTTTAAAGCAACCGGCTGCAAAGAAATTTTGAGTTTATTAAGCTTCAGTGTTTAAAGTTGTGCCAAATGATTCCGTAAAGTATAATTGACATGTCAGCGCCAGTGGTGTAGTGGTTAGTGTGTTGACACGTGCACTCTGGTGTTCATGGCGACCTGAGTTCGATTCCCGCTTCATGGTCTATATGCTGATCCTTCCCCTCTCTCTGCTCCCCATGCTTTCCTGTCAATACTTTATACTGTCCTGTCCATTAAGGTGAAAACCCTAAAATATATATATATAAAAAAGTATAATTGACTTAAACCAGCCTTTTCGGTCAACTTAAAAAAAATAATTTGGCTCAACTTTAACCATTGAAGCTCAAGAAACTCAAAATTTCTTAGCAGCTGATTGCTTTAAAATTTTAAGTTAACTCAACTTTTTATTTTTTACAGTGTGGGATGTTTTTCATAAACTGCCCCCCATGACAAACTAATTGAATAGCCCTGATCTATAGTATTTGTTTTCCTACAAAGGAAGTCAATGGTTACAGGTTTTCAGCTTTCTTCAAAATATCTTCTTTTGCGTTCATCAGCAAAAAATAAAATCTTAAAGGTTTGTAACCAATGGAGGGTGACTAAACAATGAGTAAAATTTCATTTTTGGATGAACTATCAGCTTAGCTAGGTACTTACATAAAAAGAAAATAAGTACTCTACATTTCTTACATTCATATTGTATAGCACAACACAAGGAAGATTAACAAATGTATGAGATGTGTAATTATAAACGCAATTATAGAAATTAATTACAGATGTAATTAGAAGAAGATCATTGTAAAAATATAAGAAGAATGTAAAAACATGTATGTACATAAGTGCATTATACCAAATGGTTAATTTAAATGTAAGTACATAGTAATTAAAGCCACTTAATATAAAGTGTGAGAAAAAAAAACACTACGCTAGTTTAATATGCTAACTCTAATTCATCAAAATATGAACTGAACAGCTTTATTTGTGGAAAAATGCCATCGTCTGCTTCAACTATATGGCATTTGTGGGCAGAAATACTTGTCTGATTAATAACATACAATTGGAACATCTGGGGAAACCTGTATGGAAATCCTAATTATAATACCGTTAGTGCTGTAGAGATTACTCTCGAGACCTTTAATGCACACATCTGAAGCAAAAGCAAATGGAAAAACGCCACATATAAATACTGGGAGGAAAAAAAATCAGAGCAGAAATCAGAGATGGAAAGTTGGAGGGAGTGTGTTGTAGAGAAAGGAGAAGAAAAAAAGTGGCAAGCTAATTAAAGAAAGCCTATGGGCGAAGCTAGGGGGCTGGGAGGATCGTCGAGGAAGGTGTCATCACACACACACACACACTTTCCTCTTCCTTCTCTGGCCTTTGATAAGACAGAGGTGCCAGACTGGGCTTCACCACGCCGCGTATCATCACGAATGGAGCGAGAAAGCGAAGGGGTTTGTTTGGCTGTTTTAGGAAAGTGCTGCTCTGCTCTTGGCCTTGTTAGTGCTCATTAATGACTGACTGCTTGTGTGTTTGAGCTGCCTGCCTCTCTGTTCTGTGACCTGTTTTTATTTTTTATTTAATGTGTGTATACTGTTTGGTAATATGTGTGGTATACGTGTCAGGAGCTATGCCTTCATATCGCAATAATGCGTGTGTGTGTAAGAAGGAAGGAAGGAGGAATTATGAGATGTGTTCTACTTAGTGGTTCAGTGTTTTCTTACACCTGTTTACTCAAATCATGGTCAAATGACTTTAATGTCTCGACCTGAAACACCTGCTAAGAGATGTGCTAACAAGGTGCAGTCGCGCGCGCACACACGGAAAGCTCAGTCAGCCTTCATTAATAAAGAGACTGTGTTTAGTATACCTGAACACCTGAAAGTAAATCAAATAAGACTATGTTTAACAGTTTAGTGGTCTCTTTGGATTTTATAGTGATCAAATTTCCAAACATTCGCACTGTGGAAGTCTCTTTCTGGATTCTGTTTTATTAAATATTATGTTTCTCAGAAACTGAATGAGACAGTGGTGTGTTGAGAAATATGACAGGTTGCAGAAATGAACAGACTTAAAATGTTCAAATGTTTGGGATCCATTGATATTTTTGGGAAAGAATTTATTTTAACTCTTTTAATTGACAATACCCAATCAGAGAGGTATTACAAATGAGGGAAAGAAAAAACATACATTATTTTCACAATATTGAGGAAAGAAATACTGGGTGGTAACACATTCCTTATTCTCTGAACCATATTGAGATGTAAATAAAATAAGTGAACAACAACAACAACAACAACAACAACAAAAAATAAATAAATAAATAAAAATAAATAAATAAAAATAAAGGAAACCAAAAAGTAACAAAAAAACAACAACATACATCCACATATAATAATAAATTAACAAATGACAACCAAGTGAGCCATTACCGTCAATTACATTTCTGTCAATAATATGTGCCAATGGAATGTTAATACTCGGACAGGTAGACATGTATGCAATTGTATGCAATTGCACTGTAAAAATGCTGGGTCCCACACAATTCCTTCATATTGTCCCTAACACAAATCGATTAAGTTAACTTAATCACTTTTACAATTTTAAGTGGATTGAACATAAAACAATTAGGTTGTCCCCCAAAAAACTTAGGAATTGTGTTGTTTCAATTCACTTTAAATGAGTAGTTTCTTCACCTTTCTCATTAAAAGAAATAAGTGTATTCAAAGTGTATCACATATAGGCATGGGCTGGTATAAGATTTTGACGGTATGATAAACTTGGATAAAAACATCACGGTTTCACGGTATGACGGTATTGTGAGTACTGCTCTAAAATATATTCTTTTTAAATGTTAAATGCAAAAAATATTTTGGAGCAGTAAACATGTCAGGCTAAATAATTACAATGAGTCATTGACATTTGCTGTCTTCATTAGTTTCTTTACTATTTAAAAAGGCGTCTTTGGATATTTTTTCTGCTGGAGATGCTGTTGTCCTAAAAATCTAAAATAAAATTATTAAAAAAGAATAAAATAATACCTTAGGGACGGTATTGCAGAAAATGTTGGCAGTATGAAAACCTTGACTTTTCCAAACCGCGGTATACCTTGAAAACGATTATTTCATGAAAACAGATTTTTTTTAACTATTTAAACCATACACAACAATAATTTACTCATGGAGCCACTATTGAAATCCTTATATCGTGGGAATAGGCCATGTGAGGACCCTAAAGATGAAAAAGCCAAAAGCAAAGTTGGTTGAAAAACATATCTAAAATGTTTTAGATATAAATTGTCACGCTGACGTGCACCAAAAAACTCTCGCGACGTTGAGGCGGGTGTCTCGGATTAAGCAGCCGGCTGCAGCTCTCAAACGACTGCGTTTACCAGTCGATCATTCTTTAAGTTTTAATTCTTTAAGATTGCGCAGCGCTCTCTGTAATCTGCGCATTTAGAGTCACAGCAGTGGGCGGAGTCTCACTGTACCCTCAACGCGGGGTGTGTGTGTTTGTGTGTGTGTGTGTGTGTGTGTGTGTGTGTGTGTGTGTGTGTGTGT
>CAIGQQ010038251.1:806122-820234 GCA_903798035.1 Danio albolineatus
ATATATATATATATATATATAAATATATATATATATATATATATTTAAATACATCTACAAAATGAAATAAATAGATTAAATGATGGGCTCAAAAATCTGTGGAAATCGGATGATTTCTGCATGAACATGCCATGTGGGGCTACTGATGAGAGATGAGCATGATGCAGCACGAAAGCAGTGGAGCTTTTACTATGCCACAATCGACCGCTTCCAGATCTTCTACTTTTGATCACATGGGGAACAAACACTAAAGGGACTTTGTCTGTAGTCTTTTCCATTGATACATTAAGGTGGAAGTAAAGACTATAGAATACAAATTAAAGGGACTTTCGGTGCAGTGACAAACTACAAGTTTTACATAGTTATTTCAGTTTTATATCTTGCACACTAGCTTATAGATATTCTAATAACTAATAATTAATCAATTTTAATTTCATGAGACCTTTAACTTTTCTGACTTTGACTGTAATGTAATAATGGGCACATTTTGTGCAGCTGCTTTGGAGCGATAATTATTGTGACAAGCGCTAAACCTGTCAACTTGAATTGAACTGAATATTTTATTTGAGTTAGTCTTTCGATGACTGCTCAGATTTATTTACTTTTAGTTTTTCATTTATTGTG
Source organism: Danio albolineatus (assembly GCA_903798035.1). NCBI lineage: Eukaryota > Metazoa > Chordata > Actinopteri > Cypriniformes > Danionidae > Danio > Danio albolineatus. Next base: position 806,747 of record CAIGQQ010038251.1, read on the forward strand.
TTTTATTATATTTTGTTTCAGTTAACAAAATAAATAATGAAATTCAGTTGTTTTTGTTGTTGTTTTTTTGATCACATGGAGAAAAAAAACACTGCTGTTTATTATATTAAACATATGTTACGGTTCTGTTATCATGCTGCTCTGTGCAGTCTAATAAAACACACAACATATTAAAGCATTTACATTCTTTCTAAAACCAAACCAGAAATCGAGGGTGTGTGTCATCATTAGCATGGCAGCACAGGAGGACACAGTTTGTGTCACTACATACAAGTGATCTTTTTCTAAATTTGAACATTACATGAAACATCTGGGATAACGCAAGTACATAAGTCTGCAAAATATATAACGCTAGTGGTTTATGGATATTTTAATGAAAAAAAAAACTTTTGACATTTCAACTTTTTAGGGGCTTGTTCCAAAGCAAAGTGCTCAAAACTGACAGCATTAAAGTGACCTTTAGAATAAGACGTTTCAAAAGACTGACAGAGAGCGAAAGAGAACATGGTCTATGTCACCACTTAAATTTTTTCAAGCATTTGGAATAATGCAAGTACAGAAGTCTCCAAAATATGTAACACTGTTCTAGTGGATTTTGGATACTAAAACAAATTTGGATAGTAAATCAAATATATATGTAGTGTATGAAATAAAATTGTGCCTTGACATATAGAAAGACGGATTTGTTAGAGCAGCCACAGGGGGCGCTGTTTCCAGATCTGGCTTGAGTACTTATGAGGAGGAGAGCAGCAAGGGAAGGCTGAGTGGGGATGCCCAGGTCTGGTAAGCCTACACTGGGCACAGCTGCACCAGAGCCAGCCCTGGCATCATCCACATGCCCTGGCAGACATAACAGGTCTTAGAGCCTAACTAAAACACACACACACACACACACATACAATCCACCCAGTCTGCTAGCTGCCAGCAGTCCTAACACCGTCTCTGCCATGCTGGCACCCGTCCTGCCACCTATCGCTGACGGCGACGGTTTCCACAGAGACCGGAGTTTGGCGTGACGCCCAGCAGAGCACTGGAGTACGGCATTGGCAGCGTTTGTATGAGCTTAGGCTTGTATCTCTCTCCTTTCCCAGTCTCCTTCCCTCTCTCTCTCTCCGTTTGTTTGTTGTTTTTGTTTGTCCTCTGTCTCCCGACGCTTGTATATTTAAGGCTGTGGATGTGGAGGTGGAGAAAAGGATTATTCCGGAGGCGCACAGGGGTCACACTCCTCTGGGGTAAAAGCGACCACCTTGAGAGAGCACCGCAATGCTCTCACACGCACAATCGCACACACACTTAAAAAAAAAAAAACTAGCACCATGAAATTTACAACATAACAGTTCCAGCGACAACATACGTGACGGCATATGAACATATGTGTGTGTTTATATCATATACAGTAAGCACAATCTACGTATAGAGCGTCTCTGAGGGATTTCGCATTTGCTGCTAAAGGGGTAAATGCCAGCTCGACAGATGTAATTGTTAGAGCAGAATATGTTCACCTAAAGCCCTCATCTTAATCCCAGTGGACAGATGCAATATCAAACCCCTCTTTAAAATGAAAATGAAAAACTGTGTAAACATTCTGTCGACCAACACGGCTAGCGAGTCCTATAAGACACAGGACTTATACGGATCTTACATTGCAGGCCACTAAAACGCTACTTTGTGAAGCTGGCTGCGATTCCAGATTATTCACACTAAGCACAACCTATATAAAGTGCAGATGGCAGTTTCGTTAAGTTTTATGACAGTTATTCAGACGGCCCATAAAAGTAAGTTAACAGCCAGGCAGAGTAATATCTGATTGACCACTGGAACACTTTTGCTGTATATATTTTTGGCAAGTGTACATGGATTTATGGATACACAATCTTCGCATATCACTTTATGAACTGTTTTTAAAGTTTTTTGCAAGCAAATGTACAGTAAAAAAAGTAGTTGGTGATTTGAATCAACTTTATTTTCAACTCATTCATTCATTCATTTTACTTTGGCTTAGTCTCTATTATAGAGGTCGCCACAGCGGAATGAACCGCCAACTTATCCAGCATATGTTTAACTCAGCGGATGCCCTTCCAGCTGCAACCCAGTATTGGGAAAAATCCATTACAATCACACTCATACACCACGGCCAATTTACTTTATTCCACTCACCTATAGCACATATCTTTGGACTGTGGGGGAAACCAGAGCACCCGGAGGAAACCCACATGGATACGGGGAGAACATGCTAACTCAACACATAAATGCCAACTGGCCCAGCCAGGACTTGAACCAGCGACCTTCTTGCTGTGAGGTGACAATGCTAGCCACTTCCTCCCCTTTATTTTAAATATGACTATTTATTTTATTTTAAATTTCACATTAAACTGACTTAAAATGTTAAGTTAAAATCTCTTTCCACTTAAAAATTAAATTGAAATATAGTTAATATAAGATTAAATATAACATAAAAATATATGTAGTCATGACTAATATGATATTTAATTTGTGTTTTAATGTTTTAACTTTAACTTAAATTAAGACAGCAACTATGGTGTTTACAGTGTACATATATATTTTTGGACAAGTGTATGTTCTTTTGTAGATAATAGTTTGTAGTATTTCTGATTATTATTATTATTATTATTATTTAACTGTACACGGCTCAAAGACAAGAAGTCACACTTTAGTGTCACAATTTACAAAAGTGATTTTATAAAAATAGAAAGTCCAGTGTCTACTGTTTCAAATATATTATGTGGTTATAAAAGCCAATCGGCGTTTGCAAATGATTAAAAATGAATTGCTGACCAAATAGTCACTGAGCCATTAAAAAATTGCATTTAGTTAGCATTTTGGAGCTGAACTGTGATCCTTACAAATCGAAGGATGATGAACAAACCTGACCAGATTTCATTTTGATATGTACAATTCTATCATACATTTTTATTTATACACGTTTATTGTTACATCACAATAGTTTATTGTTACACTAAATTACATTTTAGAGGATGTCTTATAAATCATGATAAAATTGTAGCCTTTGTTTATTGCTCATAAAAACAAACAAACATGAAACACCCCCCCCCCACACACACAATATATATATATATATATATATTTTTCAATAGTCTACAGAACAAACCATTGTTATATAATAACTAATTAGCTAATTACCCCAACCTGCCTAGTTAACCTAACTAACCTAGTTAAGTCTTTAAATGTCACTTATCTTGTAAAATATTATTTACTGTCATTACGGCAAAGATAAACTAAATTAGTGTTTAGAAATCAGTTATTAAAACTATTAATTATGTTTAGAAATGTATTGAAAAAAGTAAATAAATAGGGGGGCTAAAAATTCAAGAGGGCTAATAATTCTGACTTCAACTGTTTAGTCGTTCATTCATTTTCTTGTGGCATGTCGCCACAGCGAAATGAACCGGCAACTTATCCAGCATGTGTTTTATGCAGCGGATGGCCTTCCCACTGCAACCCTTCACTGGGAAACATCCATACACACTCAATCACACACATACTGTACAAAACGGCCATTTTAGCTTACCTAATTCACCTATAGTGCATGTGTCTGGACTTGTGGGGGAAACCGGAGCACCCGGAGGAAACCCACGCAACCACAGGGAGAACATTGGCAACTCAACACAGAAATGCCAACTGACCCAGCCGAGGCTCGAACCAACAACCTTCTTGCTGTGAGGCGATTGTGAGACGATTGTGCTACCCACTGTGCCCACTGTGTTTAATATACACTGTGTGTATATTAAAGTTTCCATATATCTGTACACAGGGCATATAAAACATTTCCCTGCAACTATACCGTACAATTGCACAAACAATAATTTCTAACCATTATCTTCTATATTTGCAACTGATCACAAACTTTGTGTCACAAAAGCCACAGGCCTAAAAATCCACTTCACCTCAGGATCAGATTTTGCCATCACAGACTCTCCTCTCTCTCTCTCTTTCTCTCAATAAGAACACTTGCAAAAAGTCTAAAATCATGTCTTTCTCTCTTTTTTTTTTACTACCTTCAGACGAGCTCCACAATGAATGAAAAGGCAGATCTATCTGTAACACTCCTCGTTTAAATATTCTCCCTTCTGCCTATTTCTCCCCCACCTCTCTCTTTCTCTCTCTGGTCTGCTTTATTTTATTCCTGGGTGCAAGCTGAATTTAATAAATATATGCAAATGTGTGCGGCGGAACATGACGAGTTTAAATCAGTCTGCGCTGCTCTTTGAGCGCTGGTGAGATTGAGGCTGAGAGCTGACCCCGGGTTAATCATTTTTCACTTCCCTATCGCATTCAATTCGCCTGCTGCCAGTGTACGTGTGCGTGTGTGTCTAGGTGTGGTATAAGTGAGTGAGTGCATCCCTGCGTGTGTGTGTGTGTGTTTGTGTGCGCATTATTAATACAGAGGGAGGAAAGTCATGTTCATGTTTTTTGAGCAGATCAATGAAGATAAAGTCTTTTCATTTATCTTATCACAGATGAATCTTAAACAGTACATAAGGAGTTTTATTGGGGCGGAAAATATTCTTCCTCACACATTTGCTCAGCAGTAAAACGAGCACCTCGTGACCTGTTGTCTCTCAGCTCTCTTTCTCTTCCTTCAGAAAGCATCAAACTTAAAAATGCAAAGCTTCTGGTTTATAAGTACATCTTCGGCTTTATTTTTTCCCCCCATTTACTATTCCACGTGCATCGCTCTTCATTTTTCAGCATTTCAATTTCAATTTCAATTTCAGAATATCAAATATAATAAAACTGCTAAAAGAGATCAACCTTGGGCTGTTCTATTAATTTATTTATATTTACAGTATGCATGCTATTCATATGTTTACTTTACTACTAAGTATGAAACAGGCGACACAGTGGCGTAGTGGTTAGCACTGTCACCTTACAGCTAGAAGGTCACTGATCGGAGTCCTAACTGGGCCAGTAGGCATTTCTGTTTAGAGTTTGCATGTTCCCCCCGTGTTGGTGTGGGTTTCCTCCGGGTGCTCCGGTTTCCCTCATAGTCCAAACACATGCGGTATAGGTGAACTGAATAAACTAAATTGGCCGTAGTGTATGTGTGAGAGTGTATGGGTGTTTCCCAGTACTGGGTTGCAGCTGGAAGGGCGTCTGCTGTGTAAAACTTATGATGGATAAGCTGGCGGTTCATTCCGCTGCAGAGACCCCTTATGAATAAAGAGAATAAGCTGAAGGAAAATAAATGAATTTATAAGTATGAAACCACATTGGTACATCAACAAGTAATTTAAACCAGATTATTTAAATAATGAAACATTCTTACATAAAATAAGAAATAATTTAAGACACTTTTTCATTCAAACAAGTAATTTGTGACACTGAACCTCAAGAAAATAAAGCTGAAATGTGATTGCAATTATTGCTTTTGTCAGATTCATTTGCATGTTTTTAACATAAAAATACGTGTACAACTAATAAGATTTTTTTCTTAACGTCACAAAGACAAATGTTAACTTGTTAGTATGAATATAATTGTTTTTATAATGTATGAAATCTAATTACAAAAAATGATTGTCGTTTTACGTTTGTGTAAAAACAATTCAGTCTTTTTTTTTGTAAGTACTGCATCCTTGTGAATTTACTGACAAATGTTCCTAATTTGACATTTAAAACTTACAGAAATCAGCTATAATTTTATTTAAAGGGCTGGTCCAGAGTGTATTTTTAAAGCATGGTTGTGTTTATAAGATACAAAGCAATGTGTGCTCATACTTCATTTGTAAAATTTTTTTTAAATTAAAATCATGTTATTTGTTTATATATCTGACTTTAATTATATACAGCTACTCAGCTAACATGAAAATGACTGTCATGTTTCCTAGTTCCTCTGAAAGCCCGCCCTCAAGTAGCTCTGATTGGTCAGCTAACAATGTGCTGTGATTCATGGATCGGCTCTAAGTCGCGTCACGCCTTCACTAGTCTAGCACGCCCTTTGCTTCTGCTGTGTAAATAATGCCAGTCCGTATCAGTTTGTACCTGAATCAGATAGAACAAGAAGAGGACACCGCTGAGCCTCACATCTGCTCTCTAAAATAAAAATAAAGTCAAATAAAATAAAGTCGTTACCTTAGAATTATAAGGTTCTATCTGACATTTTTGTCAAAATTGAGTTATTGACAGATTCTTATTAATTGACAACATATTTATATTATGGGATTTTTTTTAAAAGTTGTTTACAAATGTTACACATGGGATGCAATAACCTTGAAGCTCAATATTTCAAAATCATTCAGAACGCAGATAGAACCTTATAATTGCAAGGTGACGAAGTGTCTGTCTTATATTCAGGTTATAAGCATGTGTAAGTAATATGAAACGTTCACATATCTTTTGTAAGTTTGTTATTTGTTACTCTATAACTCAGGGAAAGCAGCCGCATAGAGAGACGTTACATCGCTGGTGAAGATTGTGGCTGTTTACAGCGGTTTGACAGATAAATATGAATTTGTAGCTAACTTGTTAACGGTGCCAAACAGCATTTCCTATTGTTTACGTCCTTGCTATAGCATACCGTCAATGCTAGGAACTTCATTTAATAGATCAATTTTAACAAATAAAAACACTTACAGGTTGTGGCTCACAATCCCCAGCTTCTTCTATCATGGTTGGAACTGCTCCTTCTTCGAGGAGTCTTTAGCTGAATCCAGCACTGAACTGGGAGACATTCTGGAAGCTGTCCTTTGTCAAATGCTAGCTATATATTTTTTTATTAACCTCTGGAACATAATTAAAATTAAACTGTAAGCACCACTGCATTTGTTTTGTGTCCTTTGTAAGCCCAAATACAGAAACAGAAGAAGCTCTGTGGAAACAGCAGCGTTTGGATGGCATTTTAGCTTTCTCTGCTAACATTACAGCAGCTCTAATGCATTTTTTGGAATGACCTGCTGCATGACCTGTTGTTTATCACCTCTCTATATCTTTCCCTTCAAAAACATCAAACTCAAAAATCTAAAGCTTCTGGTTTTAAGTACATCTTCAGCGTTTTTTTCTCAACATTTCTATTCAACACGCTCTTCATTCTCAAGCATTTCTCTGAGCATTTGCAGGCATTTTTCAAATTTTCTTATTTTCTGCACTTGTGCTTATTCCTCTACAATTTTAGCAAATATGCCACAAATGCGTATTTGTACAACTGCTACAAGGGATCAACCTTGTGCTGTTCCATTAATTCATTTATATTTATGCATTGCATTCAGATGTTTAGTGTTGAATACAAAATGGAAACATACAACGTCCATATTGAACAACTAGAATTCAAAATGTAATTTGAACCAGATTTTTAAAAGACAGAAACATTATTGAACAGCATAAGAAGGGTTTACACTATTTCTAGGTCACCAGTCAAACAAGCAACTAGTGATATTAACCCTCATGGAAACTAAAATGGTAGGTTTTTCACATGGAGAATTGCAATCATTGTTTTCCTGATATTTGATTTGACTTTTGTCATATTCAGTTTCATTTCATATGTGTAAGAAAGCTTTAAAGTACAAAGATAAAACTAATAGGATTCATCTTAAAGTTATAAAAGGCAAGTGTGAATTTGTTAGTATACGGGCATAAACCTTTTTATAAGTTAAATATTAAAATACAGATAACTACTGTTATTTTATATACACTTGTATGCATTTTATAAGGACAACTACCATATAAACAATACTGCATTTTTTCTGTAGCAGCAGTTATGTGAAATTATTGGCAGAATTGATGTGGTAGACAGAATTCATTCAATCATTCGTTCATTCATTCAATCATTTATTCATTCAATAGAGGCTTAGTCTCTATTTCAGAAGTTGCCACAGCAGAATGAACTGCCAACTATTCCAGCATATGTTTTACGCAGCGGATACCACAACCCAGTACTGGGAAACATCCATACACACTCATTCACACACATTACGGACAATTTAGCTTATTCAATACACTACTGCGCATGTCTTAGGACTGTAAAGGAAACCCACACAAGCATGGGGAGAACATGCAAACTCCACACAGAAATGCCAACTGACCCAGCAGGAACTCGAACCAGTGACCTTCTTGCTGTGAGGTGACAGTACTAACCACTGGTAGACATGATGATATTCAATATTTTCGATATGTTATGATAATAAACATTGACAATATTGTTATCGTGGGCATTTCAAGAAACTTTTATGTCATCATAATCCTATAATTTGACAGTATTAAAATTTACAGCAGTCTACTGTAAACTGTGATTAACAGATATAGAGACAGAATTTTCCACTTTTACACTACTTGATACAGTAATGTTGAAGGGTTTGGAGTCAGTAAAGACAATTTTTTTATTCTATCTTCTATTAATTAGGGGTTACCACAGCGGAATGAACGGCCAACTATTTCGACATATGTTTTACGCAGCGGATGCCCTTACAGCTGCAACCCAGTATTGGGAAACACTCATTCACACACAAACACACACACACACACTCCCAGTTGGCACTTGAACCAGCAACTTTCTTGCTGTGAGCCGATATATATGTGAACTGAAAGTTGGCAACAGTCAGCAAAAAAGTTATTATTATTATTATTTTTTTTACATTTTCCAGTTGATTTTCTCTAACAAAAAGCACACAATAAAAGTGCTTCTGGCTGTTTATGTGTAAGGCTGATCACAGCACTGACTTAGTTCAAGCAACATCACAACTGATCATCTCTTCCTTTTTACCTCTAATTACAGCACGGAATAAACACGAATGAACACAAAAAAAAAGCTGTAACGAAAGTATAAAACAAATAAACGCATTCATTGGAACCACTAGCAAGAAAATGTTTACACAACCCAACCCCCAACAAAACTGAAATCTTCTAACTTGATTCGAAGTTCATCAAAATAAGCAATAGCTCAGTATGTTCAATTTCATTAACGTCAAATCTAAAGATCAATCAAAGCCTACCTACAGCTGATTGATCGATTCAAAAATCTAAAAGTTAATAGTCAAATCAGCTGAGCTGAAGTTCATAAAACAAATGAAATAAATACAAATAAATAAATCCAGAAGTGAATCCTTGCTTGCGTGTATTAGAATAAGTATAACTCAGTATTTTACCTAACTGCAAGAGCTGAAGAATCAGTCAAAAGCCTAAATTAATCACAAAAACATTCATACTCCTTGCATTAATCAATCATAAAAATAACAGATGTTTGCTTGTGTGCTCTGAGTGAATGTGTACATCATTCATACAAAATAATATCATCAGTAACACAATAAAAATACACTATGCCCTTACACACCATTCAACACTACAGTGCATTTACTTGCACTAAATATTTTCAGTGAAACACAATGCTCTTTTTCAATAAAGCGCATAAAAACACAAAATCAAACATAAACTATTCTTGTGTCTCTTCACACATATAAGCCAGAAAAACCCCATGCGTGCTAATGAAGAATTTATGAACCACTGAAGAGGTCAAAGGTCAAGTCTGTATTACTGTGTGTTTGTTATTCTCCTTCAGCTCCATGAACAGGCAAAAAAGGCGAACAAACGCAGGTGCAAAAAAAATGAAAACCATTCTGGGTCTCTGCAAACCTGCTCATCTTTCATCCTAATGCGCCATACAAGAATTCTGAAAGTGCATTTGCATGTTGGCTGTATGTGTTCCTCTGGGATGCTGAAGCTCCTCACCCTGTCGTCAGACGTGTCTGTGCCCGCCTAACTGATCTAAGTTCTAATCAAACATCATTTAGACGGCATCTCACCCCGTCCCCGTGGGTACAAGCACCCCAGCGACGGTCGCCAGGCAACCACCCTCTCATTTCTGAAGTGTCAGTTTGCATTATTGTCTTCGCGCTCTCTAGTGATACCCAGAGCCTTGCATACTCACACACACACACACACACACACACACAGACACTTCTGCACGGACACACACACACACACACACACACGTACACCAGTCTGTGAATCTGCAAGAATTTAGGTTCATCTTTTGTTAAAATTCAAACACTGCAGGTGAAAACACTTTTTTTACGCACCTGTCAATTTTTGAAATCTTTTTGGCTTGTTATTTTTTTTTTTTTTATCAGTGTAATATAAAGAAAACAGGGTACCACGGTGGTGCAGTGGGTAGCACAATCACCTCACAGCAAGAAGGTCGCTGGTTCGAGTCTCGGCTGGGTCAGTTGGCACTTCTGTGCTTCGGTTTCCCCCACAAGTCCAAAGACATATGGTACAGGTGAATTGGGTAAGCTAAATTGTTCGTAGTGTATGTATGTGAATGAGTGTGTATGGGTGTTTCCCTGAGATGGGTTGCAGCTGGAAGGGCATACGCTGCGTAAAACATATGCTAGATAAGTTGGCAGTTCATTCCGCTGTGGCGACGCCAGATTAATAAAGGGACTAAGCCGAAAAGAAAATGAATGAATGAATAAAGAAAACACAGAAGAATACACTTTTAGGTATGTATTTTTGTTTGTACTTGTACGAATTCACTTCTAGATTTATATTATAATACATATTAGGGATAGACGGATCAATCCTGAAGTATCGATATTTTCGATACTGGGAATGTATCAAAAGGATCGATCCTTAAGTAAAAGTATCGATCTTTTCTGGGGGTTTTCTTACTGAGTAAAATATCTCAATAATTATAGCGCCACATATTATATAAATATTCACTTTAATAGGAACATGAATGGGAACTATAATATCCTTCCGCTGTATCGCCGCTAATGGGTCAGCGTTAGCTCACGGCTCAGTAGTACAGACACCACACACACCCAGCGCAGGTTGTAAAACTTTGGCAGAATCCTTAAGAAATCCAGTCATTGTCCAGCTAACCAAGTGGGAATTATTTTACAAAAAGTGGAGTCGAGTTCAATACAGACAGCCAGTTTATATTGTATTTTTACCTGATATATGTTCATATGAACACACAGATGCACACACTGTAAATATAATATGCTGAGGGGGAATCATTATATATGATTCTTTGTAATATTATATGCCAAAGCTGATGGGAAATCCTACCCTAAACTCTGTCATTTATGTAATTCGTGTAAATTGGCATAAATCAGATTTCTGTTACATTTCACTATTATTCAGAATAATAGACTGTAGCCTACTCAAGTAAAGACATTTTGAGCTTTTGTAGTTTAGTTTAAATAGTTTTAAATAAACTAATCAAATAAAATACAAAGTTTAGGTACACATAATAATTGGGAGAGATCTACTTTTTTAATTAAACAAGGTTTCTGCAGTGTATTATTTTTTGTTATATATGGTGCCATGCAATTTTAGTCATGTGTTAGTCATGTGAATCATGTGTTTTGTATTTAATTGAATAATAATAATAATAATGATGATGATGATAATAATTACAATAACGGTGATAACCATTTTTTTGTCACTAAAAAAAAAAAATTAATTAAAGTATTGGTATCGGTATCGGTATCAATATCGACGATACTTGTCTTAAAATACTTGGTATCGGATTGGAAACAAAAATATTGGTATCGCCCATCCCTAATACATATTTTTAAAGGCTGTTTTTGAGTTTTATCTCCTTCGCTGAGCCTTAAATCTCCAATTCAGCAGCACTTTTTATAGTTTTATTTTATTTTTACAGTTTTATTCATATCAGTATGCTGGAGGATTTACAAATTTCTGTTCATATGTACTCTACCTGACAAAAGTCTTGTTGCCTTATCCAAGTTTTAGGAACAACACATAATAACAACTTCTACAGTAGTTGATCATTTGGTATCAGAAGTGGCTTATGAAAGGCAAAGGCCTCTAGATTACGCTTATTTTACTTAAATAAAATATGATCATGCCTTGATTTTTAATTATTTAATAAGGACAGTAAGGTCTGACTTTACTTAGACAAAAGTTTTGTCATTTAACAGAAATAATGTACAGTATAGAATATAAGGCAGTGGAAAAAGAATGAATATTGTGTATGACTCTCATGAGCTTGGAGGACTGCATCCACACATCTCTGCAATGACTCAAATAACTTATTAATAAAGTCATCTGGAATGGCAAAGAAAGTGTTCTTGCAGGACTCCCAGAGTTCATCAAGATTCTTTGGATTCATCTTCAATGCCTCCTTCTCCTCAATAATGTTCATATCTGGTGATTGGGCAGGCCAATCCTAGAGGACCTGATTTCAGTAAAAATCTTGGCGCCATGCGGATTACAATTGGTCTTCTGCAGTATTTGTGATGATTAGGATGCAGTTCAACAGATGATTCATCAGAAAAACTATCTTCTGTCACTTTTTCAAATGATCAACTAGAAGTCAAGTTATTATTTGTTGCTCTTACAACTGGAATCGTCAGCAAGACTTTTGTCAAGTAGTGTAATTAGCCTGGATACAAAAACATTTTATTCTACACACAAAAAAGTGTTTTTCTTGGGGTTCGCATTGTTTTCAGAATTATGGAGTTGGCAAAATTAAACACCCCAAATCGCCTTAGCAAACACCCGAACATACAGAAATAAATAAATAAATGTACCCTTTTCACAAGACTGTTTTGATGCGTTTAACGGTCATCATAATCTTAAATCCTTGAAAGTTTTTAATATTTTGAAAGACGCAGGAAGATTTATTTGCATTCATGTATGTATTATATCATCTTCGCATCAAATTACACAAGAACAAATTACCACTTATGCAAGGTGTTTCTAATGCAGTGTCTTTTTTACTGTTTGTAAAAAAAAAAATTCTAAAAATCTTTTTCTAAAAGACTTGGTAACACCTTGAATCTTGCGGTTTTCATTATTTCCGCAAATAGGATTGTACATAAATTATTTGTTGTACTCTCTCATTTGCTGCACTCTAAGTCTACCCAACTATGACAACTTCTGCTGTTCAGAAACTCAGAAATGTGAAAAGGGTGTATAAGAATTTTCAATACGACTACATCAGATTCTGGTGAATTAGTGCATATTAATTGAAACAATGCCTCGTTTGCTTATTTAAAAACATTTTAGAAATCCTGTAATCCAAATAAAACATTTAGCAAATCTTAATGAAGTCAGTGCATTTTGTTAAAAAATCATTTTTGTACACTATTAACCTGCAGGGTTGTCTCACCTGACACATATTTCATGAAAATAATAAGCATTTTTCATACACCTAACATTCTGTACTGCTGTCAGCAAATGGTGTCAAAATATGTGACACAAAAGGCCCTCAAAAACCATTTGTGTTCTCCTGCCAAAGCAAATATTTGGCACTGATCTGCTATAGATCCTGCGGCATAAGGACCAAAGAGAAAACAGACGATTCACAAATACAGAGAATATGTAGGAAAACAGATACACACACAAAAATTTGATGCATACCTCTAAAATAATTACTCACAACTCCAGACAATGCATACAAAAATAAAAAAATAAATAAATGAATAAATAAATAAATAAATAAATAATAAAAAAATTAAAAATAAATAAATAAATAAATAAGAAACT
>CAIGQQ010038251.1:820634-835902 GCA_903798035.1 Danio albolineatus
TCGGATCGTTTGAGAAGTGTGAGCGCTCTGAATCGGGCTCAGGCACGGTTCATTTGGCCGGCCCTGGCCCGGTTGGAAGAGGTGTGCTTAAGCCCGGTTCACTTGGGCTCAGGTGCGGTACGCTATAGTATGAGTGCCAAGCGCGCCTGAGCCCGAAACTGAGGACGCAACGTCACTTGCTGCGACGCACGAGCAGCACGATTTCGTGAACATTTCCGAGCCACAAAGGCGATAGACCTGTTCAACATTATGCTGTGACTGGGTTGTGCACCACTGCTGAGCAAACGACTCAAAAAATCACTAACAAACTTAACAAAGCTGTGGACTCCATTGTGCTCAGCGTGCTCAGCGTAGCTCTTCCTGTTTATCTTGAGTACGTCGCACTATAATGACGTAAGCGGGCTTGGGTACGGATGCTTAACGCAGTGTGAGTGCGGGCCGTCGGGGGAGAAATGGGAGGAGAAGACACAATCGTGCCCAGGCCCGTTTGGGCCTGGGCACAGTTCGGATAGCATAGTGTGAGTACGCCCTAAGAGTAGGGGTGTGATCCCGGTGTCCTGGCCAATTTCCCTACTATCAGCCCTTACCCACCTAATCTCATCCATTGGCTCTATCACTGTCTCTCCACTCCACCAATAGCTAGTGTATGGTGAGCACACTGGCACTGTTGTCCTGTGGCTACAGTTGCATCATCCAAGTGGATGTTGTGGAGAGCCCCCCGCCCCTCATGATTGTGAAGCGCTTTTGTGTATGGCCATATACAATAAATGCATAATGCATATAAATACACATTAACATTACAGAACTAACTTGACTGGTCAACCTTAAGCTTTTAAATGACTTTAAGCCGAATACTAGTATCTTCAAGACTAGTATAGCAAAACAACTATACAAACAATTATGTATGTCACTATGGCAAAGACAGGCGTCATGGTGGCGAAGTCTTGCTTTACAGCAAGAAGGTCGCTGCTTTGAGCCCCGTCTGGGTCAGTTGACATTTCTGTGTGGAGTTTCCATGTTCTCCCCATGTCCGCGTGGGATTCCTCCGGTTGCTCCGGTTTCCCCCACAACTCCAAAGACATGCGCTATAGGTGAATTGAATAAGCTGAATTGGCCATAGTGTTTTCCAGTGTTGGGATGCAGCTGGAAGGGCATCCGCTGCGTAAAACATACAGTATGCTGGATAAGTTGGCAGTTCGTTCCATTGTGGTGACCCCTGATTAATAAAGAGACTAAGTATAATTATTAAAACTGTTTAAAAAATATCTTCTCTCCATTAAACACCATCACAAGGCAATATATTTGAAAAAGAATGCAAATTTCACAAAAGGGCTAATCATTTAACTGGTGTACTATGATATAGTGGTATAACATGGCAATATGATATACTGAACATGAAAATTTTGAGTTCTTAGGGGTACAGTTCATCCAAAATCAACATTTTTCACCCTTTACTCGTTTCAAAAATATTTGAATGATTTCTTTCCTCTGTAAAAATGCTAGAAACCTGTAACTACTGACTTCCATTTGTCTTTCCTACTATGAAAGTCAACGGTTACAGGTTTTCAGCTTTCTTCAAAATATCTAAATATGAGCCATGTTTAGAAGTTGAGTAAATAGTGAGTAAATTATCATGTTTGGGTGAACAATAGAACAACACAATAGCTCCAACTCCAAAATAACAACAAAGCTAAAAACAAACACCCATATTTTGTTTTTCTTATGTGATTTGAGAGGCTCCAGGCAAACAAAATAACTCCGCAATGACGTCTCGGCTAAATTTAAGTTGACGGATCAGCCGTCATCTAATAACATCAATAACACAAACATGAGGAAATTCTGCTTCTGCAAAGGTGACAGAATTCACAGTGAATTGTTCAAGAGCAGATTCCCACTTTGGCCTGCGCACACCTTCAAAGTGTTGACACATCATACAATCTGTTTTGTCTGTGTATGGTGCTCCATATGCATTTGTGTATACTTTTATATTCATGTAAGTGTATCCTTTTTTTGTGGCTTTCTGTGTTTTTGTGAGTGTGTGAATCTGGTGCCAGCTAGAAGAGAAGAGTGAGCTGAATGCATTAGCACTGAGCGAGGAAGGCTGCGAATATTGTCATAGTAAATATGATTCATAAAGAATGTGCTGGCTTAACAGCCCAGCGTTAGGTGGGAACACGTCAAAGAGGCTCACCCAATTACCGCACTCTTAGAGCGAGGCAGCTGTTCATTTTTTAGGCCTCTGGAAATGTGTTAGATGTACCACTTAATTTCCTGGCTGTCGGATTCAAACCGTGGGATATCATGTTCCCTTTTTGCGCTTGTTTGTTGCATAATTTGCTTTTCTCTCTGCAAGTCTAATATTCAGATGCGAGCAACCTAAAATGACCCTGTTTGGGGATTTGGAGATAATTTAAAGAGCTGTCGGAGCGAAGGAGATGTCCGGGGGAAAAGGAAATATAAAAGGGCTGAAAGGAAAGGTGTGATTCGTGCGTCATTGAACAATATATTCTTAGACACAATGGGTTGTTTTGCGGTTAAAACTAATCGAAACTGTAACCTCTAAGTTTACACTACAGGGGGATGTTTTTGTTTTACTATTTATTTGATTGGAAGTATGTACTGAATTTATTTAACTCAAGTATGCTTTCGACATACAGTAGAGGAAGCTTTTTTGGTTCCCTAACGAACCTTATAGTTAAAGGTTGTTTAAGAAGAGTTCTTGATTTTCTTTTCCTCATGATTTAGTATTTTTGCTCATTTTAACCACTGTACATCTTCTGTTTTTACATGTAATATGTCTACTTGCATTATCCTGTTATATATTCAAAAAATGAGGTTTGCACAGCTGAACCAGCCACACTGTTGCATACTTTCTGGTCCTGTTTGAAACTGTCCCCGCTGCAGACCACAGCCTCATGACGTAGTTGACGAGATCCACTACATAGTTGAAGATCACCTACATCATCAAGCTGCGGGCTGCAGCAAGGACATCTTGGATTTTAGGGGAAAAGTCTTCAGGTGTTTTTCTGCTGTTTTTGCATTATCAGTAGACTCAAACCCCTAAACAGCACTGTTTGGAATCCAGCCAGAATAGGTTGAGTTAAATTCATTACAGACTGATAGTGTAGACTTTGCAGCTTTACTGGCTAGATGACTTATTCTTATGAATTGGTCAGCAGTTACCTCTTCTTATCAGCAATGGGTTTTTGATTTTTTACATGCTTTTAGAATGGAAAAGATTTGATTCACAATAAAACAAAAGCCAGAACAGGTCCAGAAAGTCTGGAATCCTTTTATAACATTTTTGTAAGAAGGCACTTATCTTCATTGCTTTTTTTCTTTGTATGATTTTTTTTTTATTCATTCATTCATTTTCCTCAGTGTAGTGCCTTTATTTATCAGGGATCGCCACAGCGGAATGAACCGCTAACTTATCCAGCATATGTTTTACACACTGGATACCCTTCCAACTGCAACCCAGTACTGGGAAACACACACTCATTCACACACACTCATACACTACGGTCAATTTTGTTTATTCATTTTACCTACTGTATACCACATGTCTTTGGACTGAGGGGGAAACTGGAGCACCCAGAGAAAACCCACACAAACACGAGGAGAAAATGCAAACTACACACAGAAATGCCAACTGACCGAGCCGAGGCTTGAACCATCGGCCTTCTTGCTTTGGGCTGACAGTGCTAACCACTAAGCCACCATGTCACCCCTGTATTCATACTATATTTTTTCATTCATTCATTTTCTTTTCAGCTCAGTCCCTTTATTCGTCAAGAGTTGCCACATCGGAATAAACCGCCAACTTATCCAGCATATGTTTTACGCGCTGGATGCCCCTCCAGCTGCAACCCATCTATGGGAAACACCCATACACTCTCACTCACACACATACACTATGAACAATTTAGCTTCCCCAGTTCACCTATAGCTCATGTCTTTGGACTTGTGGGGCAAACCGGAGCACCCGGAGGAAACCCACACCAACACTTGGAGAACATGCAAACTCCACACAGAAATGCCAACTGACCCAGCGACCTTCTTGCTGTGAGGCATTTTATTTATTAAAATGTGATTTTTAGTTACCTTTGAAATTTGCTGTAATAATATGTACAGGGCAACATGGTGGCGTAGTGGGTAGCACGATAGCCTCACAGCAAGAAGGTCGCTGGTTTGAGCCCCGGCTGGGTCAGTTGGCATTTCTGTGTGGAGTTTGCATGTTCTCCCCGTGTTTGCTTGGGTTTTCCTCTGGGTGCTCCGGGATAACATGAAGTAATTAAGTTAATTTATTAGTTTCTACAAATTTAAGTATATTGAACATAAAACAATTAAGTAGTCTCAATGAAATCTCAAGAATTGTGTTGTTTTAGCTCATTTTAAACAAGTAGTTTGAAAAAGCAACAATAATTTTGAGTGTATTCACTGAAAAAAATGTTTGCAAAAGTGTTGCGAACAATTTAAATGTGTTGAATTTAAACAAACAAATAAAATTTTGTAACGTTCAACTTTGTTTGTTTAAAGTCAGCCCAAATAAATTGTTTACAACTACTTAACTTTAGTCAAATTTAGTAATTCCAAGGAAACATCTTTGAATCATTTTTCACCGTATGGCTCAACAACATGAACATAATTGGAGTTGTCAGACATCAGCAAAACATTTTCACGGTAAACGATAAATCATACATCCATTAAAATTCACCTTGACACCAGTTGCTCAAATACATCGGAAGAAACATCAAAGAAAATGTTAATTCCTACTTAGTTGCATAGTTCAATATTAACATCTAATGTCATGAAATTCATACATTCATAAGCATGACATAGAAGTGCCCCTCATATTAAAAGTCATTTTGTGTGTCATTACCAGTTCAAGGCCAAACCGCAACAGATTGAATAACTAATGTGTTATCGCCGTGTTTTTATTTTTATTTTTTGCATTACACGAGGACGTGACTGATTCCTATGCTGATCGTTAAATAGCACTTATTAGAGCAACTGTCTACACACCTGCGTGCATGTAAACCAAAACAGTTTGTATAGAGTTGTGCTCAGGTATATTAAGTTGCATGTAAATGCATGCAAGCACACACACGTACTCTGACACACGGGGGGCCTTGTACAGATGGCATGCAGGGTGTATTGAGAGGGTACAGAAGGTGCAAACATATGGTGTGTGACAGAGAGCAAAGTCACCGAAACCTCCAGCTTCAAAAGAGGTTTGATACCCGGCGCTGCACTTTGATGCCAGGTGAAGCCGCTCTTTTGTATTGGGCCAAGTTCACTCTGGCGGATTCCACAGTAATGAGTGTGTGTAGTTTGGTTTGTCCTCACATCAGGGTTCCGCTTAGCATCCATTCAGCAAATGACTTAAAGTTCCAGTGAAGTTAAGAATTTCATTTTGAATATACAAACCCGATATAAACATGTAAAGCTTGTAGTTTGTCATATCCGCCTAAATGGATCAACGTTTTATTTTTTTCATGTCACCTTACACTTCAAGGCAAGGCAAGTCAAGTGTATTTGTATAGCACATTTCATACACAGTGGTAATTCATATTGTTTTACAAAAACAAGAATAAAAGACAAGTATAAGAACCCCCACAAAAAAAAAAATGTTTCTCCTCAAATCTTAACCAATTAAATGCTCTCTAGTATCTCACATGCCCCGCCCCCCTCAAGACGCTTCTCATTTGCTTTTTATTCTATGCACTTGAGCTCAACCACTCTCACTGGCAGAGCTGTGATAAAACAAAACACAATTGGCAGTTTGTTTAAAGGGGAGGATCTACTTTACGTCCAGCTCTCTCTTGATTTTTTTTTTTTTTGTTGAGATTATGCCAAACATCGAATAAAAAAAATGGACATTTCAAAACACTTTACGGGACCTTTAAAGGAATAGTTTACCCCAAATTTTAGATTCAAATTGCGTCGATTTACTGAGCATTCACTTGCTCCAAACTTCCAATCTTGTATTCAGCTGAATAAAAAAGAAGGTGCTGTGAAGAATTTTGGTAATCAAATAGTGGTTTGTTCCCCACTGGTCTCCATTCTTTTGTGTTATTTTAAATAGATCTATTTCAAGAGTGAGTGCTCCTACTTGGCCCCATCTTGATCCAGTACACAACATTTTTCACAATTTTTGTTAATTATTGTTGATGTATATTCCATGCAGGGTTAGTTTAGTACAGTATAGTTTAAGTATAAGCATAGTTTAAAAAAACTAAAAGTTGTATTTATGTTATTACTTCTTATTTTAAATTGATAAATTTTGTACTCATTGACTTATTTTATTTTAAATTACTCTATATAGTTTTACTTACTTTCAGTTGTTTTCAGAACTTCAATTGTTTCTCTTTTATTATTTTGTTTTCTTTTTAAATTGTTTTATTTTTTAGTCCAGTAATTGTTTTATTGTGGGTTGTATTTATTTATATATTCGGGGTATTTATTTATGTTTTTCAGTTGCCTTAGTAATTAAGTACACACACTTTTTTTGCATAGTTAATTACGTTTATTTCATGTCAAGTGTAGTTCAGAATAGTATCTGTAATAGCCAATGTCTCCCTTTGCATTGAACTTTGAGCGTGTTACATTTAGAGATGCTGCTTATGTTCATACAGCTACATTACACATCAACTAAAGTTCAAAATATGATATCATAGTGGACCACCCCTTTAAAGGTGCAGTATGTAAGTTTGACACCCAGTGGTTGAACTAGGTATTGCACTCCTAGATCAAAACAAACGCAAGCGCAAGTTGCCAGATTGAGGACAGGAGTGAGTGAATAAAACCATGTTCTAAATAAAAGCAACGGCACGCAATAGAAGGAATATTTTCCACATTAAAAGTTCTTGTTTTAACCAACACTTCAAATTGATGTATTAGAAACAGCTTCAATTTCTCACTGATGAACGACAGAAAACTATGACAATGATGACCTCAGGTACACCTCATGTGCTTTATTCAGTGTTAAATGCTAACAGAGTGACTTTGAATGTCATTTTACATGACAATTATTGGCATATACTGAAAGTAGCAGCAGATAGACCTCAGTTAACCGTTTGAAATTAACTTTAGAACTAAACACATATAAGGGATTCAGCATGTACATTTAATAATGCTAAAGAGGGTTAATATGTATTAAATAGATTATAAACCTTACCATTTTGTGAGTGAGTGCATATTCTGTGCTTCTGAATTGCTGTATTTCAATTTCTGTTGTGTTTCGTCTGGTGCAAACAGCCAAATTGCTTATCACGGCCTAACCGCAAGTTATTAGGACACGTGGTTACAATGTAACCTACTCACCTAATGTTTACGTTCAAAATATTTATATAATTTGCTAATTAATAATCTCATGTGGAACTGAATCTGCATCTCATTTCAGAGTTTGCTACTGTCCACCAGAGGTCGCATTTCGGTCACAGGCACATGCTTCCAGAGCCTTGCTGAACGAATGAATGTATGAAATACGCTGTTTTCTACCAAGGCAGCCCGGGGTGCTGAAATATAATTGGCTAAACTTGCATTGGACAGGTTAAAATCACCAAAACAAAGACAGCATTCTAGAACAGGAAAACACATTTTTAAAGCAGAATATCTGACTTCAGCAATGTTTTTCAGATAAACAAGAATGTTCACTTGGCATATTTCTTAAATATCTGCAAACGTATTATGATATTTTTATGCTTTCCAATAGTCAAAAACGTACATACAGCAACTTTAACTCAAATTGATACAGTTTTGAATTATTTTAGGTTCAGATTTTGCAATACAATGGTGCTCTACAAATGGCACAACAGATCAGAGTTGAAGTTCTAAAGTTAGTTAGTTCTAAAACTAGATTTTAACACCAGAATAAAACCAAAATAAAAATAATAAAACCATTTTTAAAATGGCAAATTTGTTTCTTTTGGAGAACTTAAAACTGGATTATAAAGATAGTAGTATTAGATGCATGGGATTGATTTTGTTGAAAGGATTGTTGAAATGTTGCAATGTGGTGTTCTTGTATTTTAAAATTGTTTTACTGTATGGCTGTTACCTTGGCCAGGTCTCTCTTGTAAAACTTCCTGGTTGTATCACGGAAAATAAAATAACTAAAAAAAAAAAAAAAAAGATTTATTTTGAACACCAAAAGCAGTTGTGCTATACTGTATGCTAACGAAACATTTTAATGAGGAATCTTTTACTAGTAAATCCAATTGAATCCAACAGGTGATTGCTGTAGCAAAGCATCACAGCACTATTTTGTTTTTTAGTAAACATACAAGCACATTTGGCGGGTATCAATAGTTCGGGTTTCAACTTAATTGAAAAGCATATTTTAGAGATATTATAAACTACTTAGGACAAGCCGCACATAAACAAAAGCAACATATAATCTCGTCCTCACAGTCCCAGGACAGCCATTTCCACAACACCCCATAACAGAGCTGCCAAAACATCCAAATCTATTGTGAATAGGTAGTTAAATGACCCCTCTGCAATCCCCCATTCACTCATCAGCCCAATCCCGGCCCAAAAGGTTAACATTTGAAGGTGGATGGCCATAAATATGGAGCGGAGGACTTTTAATTAAATAAGCACTTCTTAAACGCTCTCTGGGGCAGCGGTGCTTTTGTTTAAAGATGATTGATTGACTGCTATCTCTCCAGGCCAAGTCATTTGTTTCCCCTTTCTCTCTCACTCTCGACCGCTCCCCGTCCCACACCCCTCCATCCTCCTCTCTCACCCTCATTCAGTCATTTACGAGGCCAATATTTCTCCTCACCCATGACACCGTAATGAGCTCGATCTGCGCCCCATCGCCACACCCCGCACCGTTTCCCATGGGACGTGGGGATGCGGTGCCCCGTTAAACATGAACTCAATCTAACACCCCTGGCAGTGGCGAGTTATTTATTTTTCAGGAGGCCATAGAGCGGTCAAACGAAGCATTATGATGTTATTGCCCACCACAGACCTGATAAACAGGGTAAACAGACTCCAAGCCACTGTCACATTCCCCTCAGCTATCTCACAAATGCACATTGAACATTATGTAGGAAGGGCTTTTTATATACAACACTTTAATCAGAAATATTGGCTGCTGTAACGGGGGTCCCGGGCCACAAGAATCGCCACTGCAATACTTCTGCTTCTGTTTAATGCACTTCAGTATTCTTTTCTTTTTAATATTTACACATTAACAAAGTTATGTATAGACAAGCTTTCTTACAGTGTGTTTGCATTCAGTTTGGTGGAGTGGCAACCAATTGTAATGAATTTTTTATTTATTTTTTGTTAATGCACGCTTTGTGAACAGAATTACACTGGATTTCCGGTCTAGTTGAATAAGTTGTATGGCAAGCCATTTTAATATGAAATCTGTATAATGTACTAGTATTTTATTGCTGGAAAAAAATTTAGAGCAACTATTGTTTCCAAGCCCTAGTACTTATAAAGTAGTTACAGGTCTCCTGGTATTTATTCATTAAAATTGAATAAAACGTATTACAGATGTCTCTAGTTCAAAACGTCCGTTTTACCGCCGCACGTGCCGCGGCGGTGGTATGAAGTGCGCCAACAGCTTTTGGCCGCTGGGTGGCGCTTTAACCATAGATTTTCAGCTTTGCCTTTCCACAGAGGACGACACTATACTGTAAGTGTACTGCACCTTATGTGAAAGGGTGTGTTCAATTAAGTTATAATTTTGTTGGTTTGTTTTAGTTTTCTTACTAATATGATTTTACACTATAGAAAAGATACAATCCATGGTGAGAAGTATAGCCCTAGGCTGCAAAAATTAAGCAAATATAAGAATTAAGTTCTTTAGCCTTTACATTGCCCTATTAAATTGCGTTGGGGTGAAAAGAACGTTTTGATTTGTTTGACGATAATGGTTTGTTTGACTATCATGAGCACAAGATAGTATGAAAACCTCGACACAGCACAAAATAATATTAAGGTTTTCGAGCCGATGGAGTGCGTCCCCTGATCGCAGTATAACTTTATTCACTCATTAATTTTCTTGTCGGCTTAGTCCCTTTATTAATCTGGGGTCGACACAGCGGAATGATCCGACCAAGTTATCCAGCATTTGTTTTACGCAGCGGATACCCTTCCAGCCACAAGCCATCTCTGGGAAACATCCATACATTCTCATTCACACACATACACTACGGACAATTTAGCTTACCCAATTCACCTGTACTGCATATATTTGGACTTGTGGGGGAAACCGGAGCACCCGGAGGAAACCCATGCAACCACGGGGAGAAGATGCAAACTCCACACAGAAATGCCAACTGACCCAGCCGAGGCTCGAACCAGCAACCTTCTAGCTGTAAGGCGAACGTGCTACTCACTATGCCACTGTGGCGCCGCAGTATAACTTGATTTATCAATAATTATAATTTATTATAGGCTAGGTTACAAATATTTGACCAACTGCCACTAGATGTAAAATACTCTCGTGCACTCAAAATAGGTTCCCTTTTGCTATTAGTGGCGGTTATGAAGTTAAATAAATGGGCATTTCCACACGCAAAGTTAGCCGCATGTTCATTCTCTCCTCATTTCTCTTTCACACACATGCAGAGCGAACAGCCTGCATAAAGAAAAAAATTTGCTTGTTTAAAAGAGCACATTATATCCACGAATGTCAAATAATTATAATATTAGGCTTATAATATTTCCATAATAATGCGTTGTGCTGTGACTGGATATCTAGTTCAAAAGCAAAACTATATCCTGTTGCACGGCATAGGCTAGCCAATAGTGTGGAAAAATATAATTCACAATGCAGCGACATCCTGGTCTGCATATCACTCTGAATTATTATTTTTTTTAAATCTTATAGCCGGCCTATTTCGGTTTATCCGGGTTACAGGACAAAATGTTTTTTTTACACTTTATGCTATTCTATCCCATATCCTAAACATAGTCAACATATATTAATAGTTTAAGTTTCTTAAAGCACATTTTAATGTTTACGCATTGTTTATTGGCTACACATCTGGGTCATACCGCACACATAACGCCGCTAATGAATATATATATTAAATATTAGGCTACCATCAATGTCTGATAATAATATCTTTAAACATAAAACTCAGTAGCACACACTGCAACAGCAAACATTTTATTAATACTGTATGGGGGCAAAAAAGGTTTAGTGAAGCAACTATATCAACATAGTTCTCCAATGAACAGAAAGTTCAATTAAAATAAATGTCAATTTTATTATTTATCAAATATTATTACCTGTTCCTTTTTCTGACCGAACAAACCTCCCCATATTAATCTTTCATTCTGTGCATTTTCTCAATCAATTTTACTTCTACTTTTTTTCTATTCCTTTCTCCCCTCCTTGGTTTTCTTGGTTTTATTCATTAGAAATTTGTTAATATTAGATACTGGAATTTTTTTCTATAGATACTAGTACCAACTAGTAATTTGTCATTAGATACTGTACTTACCAATAAAATTTGCAACTAACTAAATTTGTTACTACTTACATTACCTGAAAAAGTCTTGTCGTCTATCCAAGTTTTGATCATTTGTTATCAGAAGTGGCTGATATGAAAGGCAAAGGCCTCACGATTATGCTTATTTTACCAAAGTGACGTCATTTTACATATTACCCAGTGTGCAAGAAATCTCGGTGTTATGTTTGATGAAAACCTAAAATTTGACAAACAGATCAGTACTGTTGTAAAATCTTGCTTTTACCATCTCAGACAACTTTCTAAAGTCAAACCACTTTTATCCCAGAGAAATTTTCAAACATTAATTCATGCCTTCACAACAACACGCCTGGATTACTGTAACTCTCTCTATTTTGGTGTTTCTCAGTCTTCTCTCGCTCGCCTGTAGCTGGTACAAAATGCGGCTGCTAGACTACTCTCTGGCACCCACAAGTATGAGTTGGTAACTCCGATTTGAACTGCACTTCACTGGTTACCCATTAAATACAGAATCGATTTTAAAATTTTATTATTTGTTTACAAAGCCGTCAATAATCTTGCTCTTCAGTACCTCACTGACCTGCTATGCCCGTATACCCCCTCACGAACCTTGAGATCCCATGATCTCAATCTACTCACTGTCCCCAGAATGCGCCTTAAAAAACGAGGAGATCGAGCGTTTGCTGTTGCTGGTCCTAAACTCTGGAACAGTCTACCAATTCACATTAGACTTTCCTCCTCCACTTATGTGTATAAGTCTGTTTTAAAGACCTATTTATTCTCTCTTGCTTTTAATACTCCTTGATCATTGTTTTATTGCTTTTATTTGTTTAATGTTTCTCTTATATTTTGCTTTCTTGTCTGTCTTTAGTACTCCTATATACAGCACTTTGGTCAACCTCGGTTGTTTTTAAATGTGCTTTATAAATAAATATTGTATTTTGTATTGTATTAGCTCCATTGAGTGCATTGTGTCTGATATTGCAAGCTTGAGATATGCAATCTTAGCTTGCAAATCCAAGTCTGCATCCAGATACAATTGAGTTAGTTGAGTGGGCCATAAAATGGTAAAGATATTCTTGATTTTTCCGCAAGCCATTTACATATAGGATACTTACATACTCTTCTGAAGCATATTGTATATTTTATAAACAGTGAAATTAGCATGTAATTGACCGACACTCCAGCGTATCGAGTGCTTTCATGTATTATTTTGGTAACTCACAGAGCTGCTGCTTGTCATCTGAATGAAATCCCGTCTTCCTGGAGCTCTTGTTGTCCAAATTGCTGCACATCAAACCCAATAAAAAAAAAAAGGCATTCAATGCCGCTGTCTGTAAATTCGTATTTGACGAGTGTAATGGGTGTTGCAGTCATTGCGGTTACAAGTTAGCCTATTACAGTCTAATTTCTACTCGCGAGAAAAGAAAAGCTGTTATATCAGGGACTGCTCTGGCGGCTAATGGGTGCAACACACTTTCATCTTCCTCAACACAGGCTGCATTGCAACCACTTCACGTCTTTTGAATGGGCTTTGTTAATTATCAAGCTTTGCTCAAGATGGCTTCATAGCCTTCCAAATATGAGCATAACCTGTCAATCACATATGCCAATAATGACAACTGTATAAAGATGACAGTATTTTTAGTGCTATTCTCTCAACATTCGGATATGAAAATAGAATAAAACGTATTAAATATTAGGCTACCATCAATGTCTGATAATAATATCTTTGAACATAAAACTCAGTAGCAGACATTTTTTTAATACTGTACAGGGGCAAAAAAAAAGAAGTTTAGTAAAACAACTATTGGCCTGTTTCCACTGAGTGGTACAGTACAGAACGGTTCGGTATGCTTTTATGGCCATTTCCATTGTCTAAAAGTGTACCAAACCGTACCGTACCACTTTTTGGGTACCCTTTCAAAAGGTGGAGCTGAACGCTGATTGGTTACAGAGATACGTCATTCTCTTGCGCAACAAGCCAGAATAAAATCAAAGGAACTGCCATGTTTAAATACACGGCCGAGACATTACACCGAAATAATATATACATATACTGTAATAACAAGCCATGGTCGACCCGAGCTCAAACAAACATTGTCTTCTTGATGAACAGCCACAAAGCCAGGAAGAACAGCAGATTCTCCCCTGTGCCCTGTAGTCTTTTACGAGCCAGTCTAAAGCGCGATCGGTTTCGCTTTGTGGCTTGTGCTCACGTGCACGTCTATATTTGAAATAACAAATTTTCTTGAGTTGATAATAATAACATGCGCGCGATTACTGACGTGCTTTTTGACGATCCTTTCAGAAACAGACAAACGGGAGACTGACGCATGCAAAAACAAAGGAGCAAATAATTTTTTCAGCAAACATGAACAAACTGCTACAGTACGTTTAACTATTATCATCACCTTCAGGACTATTATGAACTCGGAATGACGGAATACATGTGCATGTGAAGATTAAAGATACAGATGAGAGGTTTGCACTGACTGTGGGCTATATTTCGTGTTGTTTTTGAACCTAAATAAGGACTAAATGTATGCTATGTGTAGTTTTTCTGTAATTGGTAACATATCAGAGAGTGTAAGGGGCTGTATGTGTTCATATTTGTTGCATTTATTTGTTTATTTTATGTAATCACATACAGTAGGCTATTTCGCATGATTGGTCTAGTTATAATCATATCATGTTCATAGAAAGGTTAGTAATGAACATTTATACACGTACTGTATTTATGTGTATAAAGCATCTGTTTTGTGAGAAGTGCTTCTCATATGATATGTGAACGACCAGTACAGCTTTACTGTAGACATTACCTTGAGCGAGAATGACATCGACTGAAACTTTCTATCTTACACAAAGCCCACCAAAGGAGTACCTTGGTACCTTTTTAGCAGTGGAAGTGCAAGCCTGAT
Source organism: Danio albolineatus (assembly GCA_903798035.1). Classification (NCBI taxonomy): domain Eukaryota; kingdom Metazoa; phylum Chordata; class Actinopteri; order Cypriniformes; family Danionidae; genus Danio; species Danio albolineatus. The sequence goes on from CAIGQQ010038251.1 coordinate 835,024, forward strand.
AAAGGAGATCAGTACCGACCCGTACTGTACCGTGCTGTACCACTCAGTGAAAACAGGCCATAAATGAACATAGTTCTCCAATGAATGGAAAGTTTAATTAAAATAAATATAAATTTTAGTTCAGTTGTCTGTGAAATCAATTTTTTAATGGGTGTTTCTCAGATCATGTTTAACTCACTGACTGTATCATGGAACCATATGCATATGCATCACAATATTATTCCCTTCATTTTTTACCTGTCCCTTTTTCTGACCGAATCAACCTCCCCATATTAATCTTTCGTTGTGCATTTTCTCCATCAATTTTCCCTCTACTTTTCCCTCTATTCTTTTCTCCTCTCCTTGGTTTCCTTTTTCTCTCTTCAGCGTCAGGCCGATAAGGTCTGATGATTTCTAGCTACTCTAGTGCCAGCGACAGGGGACTTCCTGCCGGCTACAGCCCAGCCGCCCAGTGACACACAGCCGGGGATTGTGGGAGCTCAGATTTTTCACAGTTTTTTTTTACCTTCCTGCTGGCTTCTCACACAGGGTCCTGGTTTCTATGCTGAGTGTGGGGGTCTCTAGGGTGGGGGGGAAAAAAGCAGGATCTCGGCAAGTTCTGGGTGGAATCAGAGAACCACGCTTCATCTTCTTCATCTCACATCTCTGCCACAGAACTACAGGCACTCTGGGACTGTAGATCACAGAAGAGCTGCCTGCTGCTCCAGTAAGATACAGCTTACTGTTTCAGATTGAATTTATTAGACCTGTCTGATGCTGCAGCCTCTCTCATCTGATGCAATAGTATGCTTTTGGCGAGAGGACAAACTGTAAAATAGATAGATAGATAGATAGATAGATAGATAGATAGATAGATAGATAGATAGATAGATAGATAGA
>CAIGQQ010038251.1:840988-866003 GCA_903798035.1 Danio albolineatus
ACCTTGATATTTCCTCACTCATATATATATTTTTATATGCATAATATCTCTAACATGACAAATAAGTAATACCAGTTTATTACCAGGTTTTTGTACCATAAGTAACAACAACATGAGACAATACATTACTTTAGTACACATTTTGATACACATTTTTTAGTGTAAAAAATACCTTGTTGCTGGAGGAAATATCAAGGTCCCATAATGCAAAATAGAAGCATAAAAAAACAAAAAAACACAAAATATAGGTTGTGAACTGTTAATTTACAGATAGTTTTTTTTACAGTACCATGCATCTGAACAAAACCACTGTGAAAAAAAGCTGATGCTGCAGTGTTCATAATAACAAAAATAAAGTGTTTTTGCCATTGAATAGACACATTGTTGGAGAGCTCAATAAAATTTGAGAGAACAATAAAATTTGAAAGCTTAAAGGGACATTCATTAATTCATTTATTTTCTTTCTGCTCAGTCTTTATTTTAGAGGTTGCCACAATGGAATGAACCGTGCAAGCTACTCTAGCATATGTTTTATGCAGCGGATGCTCTTCCAACCACAACCCATACACACTCACTCATACACTACGGCCAATTTATTTATTCATTCATTCATTCATTCATATTCTTTTTGGGTGCGTCCCTTTATTAAGCTGAGATCGCCACAGCGGAATCAACCGCCAACTTATGCAGCATTTGTTTTACGCAGCGAATGGCCTTCCAGCCGCAACCCATCTCTGGGAAGCATCCACACATTCTCATTCACACACATACACTACAGACAATTTAGCTTACCCAATTCACCTGTACTGCATATCTTTGGACTGTGGGGGAAATCAGAGCACCCAGAGGAAACCCATGTGAACACGGGGAGTACATGCAAACTCCACACAGAAATGCCAATTGACCCAGCTGAGTCTCGAACCAGCTACCATGTTGCTGTGAGGTGACAGCACTACCTACTGCACCACCGTGTCGCCCCTACGGCAATTTAGTTAAATTCCGTTTACCTATAGCGTATGTCTTTGGACTGTGGGGGAAACAGAAGCACCTGGAGAAAACCCACAAAAAACACGGGGACAACATGCAAACTCCACATACAAATGCCAACTGGCCCTGCCCGGACTCGAACAAGCGACCTTCTTGCTGTGAGGTAACAGTGCTAACCACTGAGCCACCGTGCCACCCCTTAAAGAAATAGTTCTACAAAAATGAAGATTTACTTGTCATTTACTCACCCTCAAGAGGCACAAAATGAGATATTTTGAAGAACACACAAAAACATGTAACCATTGACTTCTATAATAGGAAAAAAGAAATCTTTTGGAGGTCAGCGGTTACAGCTTGCTTCAATTTTTCATCTCATTTTATGTTCAACAGAAGAAAGAAACTCATAGAGGTTTGAAATGTGATGATGATGATAGCAAATGACGACAGAATTTTCAGTTTTGGGTGAACTATCCCTTTAAAACTGCATACAGATAACAAATTTGCTGCACACACACTCAAAAAAATAAATAAAAATGTAACAATAAGGGGGATGAGATTTCTCTAAACTCTAAGCAAATTAGAAAACATGTCGTCCTCTACACTTTATGAAAAGCAGTGGCCGGAGTCACCAACACAATAAAGTTGAGGTGACTGTAATGAGGGTAAGGCTTTAGAAACACATTCACAACCCGCCAAGAGGAAGCCAGCGGCCTGTGATCCGCAGGAGCCTCAAGGCCTCAGCGAGAGCACGGCGTGATTCAGGAGTGGCCTTCGCAATTTAGTTTGTGTGTTGATTTAAGGTCAGTACTGGGGTCGCGCATGGAGGCACCACAAGCAAAACAAGGCACAGTAAACCAACACTTTTATCTCCGGTAGCTTCTGCGCGGTTAACATCGGACTGGAATCAAGTAAGGCGCCATTGCATATTCAGTGTGAAAGAAAGACTCGAGAGAGAAACGCGGTGACTGGTTGGAGGGAGAGGTCGGGGGATCAGTGCTTCTTCATTATTCGCTGGTTTTGTGGCGAGAATGTGGAGAAGTGTGAGAGGTTTAGTTTAGGTCAGGGAGACAGGGCTGACTGGCATGTTTCTCGCTGCAAAGACACGAGCTCTATTCATTCAGACTCAAAGAACAGCAACACCAGCACAATGAAGCAAGGCATGTTAGCATATCTCTACTGACAGAGCGATTCAGACACACACATACACACACGCGCGCACAGAAATACACACACACGCACACACAAACAAACACGTGCACACACACACACAAAACAAACACACTGTAGGGTTTTTCTTTTTCTTTATATTTTCCACAGAGACTGACTGATTACACAAATACACACAGAACAGACAAACACAAAACAAAATGACAATGAGGATTGTGCCATTATATGGGTTATTCCATAACTGTAATTGACAGAATGCTAATTTCACATTTTGTTTTGATTAATTAGCACTATGCTACATTTACTTTTTTTTAAATGCCATTTTTTGTTTTCTTTAGAACATCAGCTCATTTTAAAGGGTTGTAACCAAAATAAAAATGATATTAAAAGTTTATGACTATTTTTTTTTTAAATCTCATTTGCACAAAATAATTTTTTTCCCTCAGAAAAAACACAGGATTTGTTTTCATCCCTGAACTCTGTTTAACCCCATCAAGCTGTGTTATTGTCGCTTTAGAATAATAGTTTAAAAGAAATTCTGACCGTTTTTTGAAAGAGTGAAACAATAGTAACAATCAAAACATATTATTCAAATGGTTTCTCAAGTGGTGGTTATCACTGTGTCATTGTTTACCGTTACAAGGAAAATGTCTTAAAAGAATGTGAATAGATATTTGCAAGTTTTTGCCTTTTCAATAACAATTAATTCGCCCCAAAACATCTTGAAAGGCATGGCAAACATGCTTTGAAGGACATATAACATAGGTCAATGTTTCATTTTTCACATTCTTCATTTTCTTTTCAGCTTAGTCCCTTTATTAACCCGGGGTCGCCACAGCGAAATGTACCACCATCTTATCCAACATATGCTTTACGCAGAGGATGCTCTTCAAGCTGCAACCCATTACTGGGAAACATCCATACACACTCATTCACACAAATACACTACAGATAATTTAGACCCAATCCAAATTTTATTTTTGTACCCCTTCCCCTTGGCACTTGAAACATAGTGTGAAGGGGAAGGGCTTCAAAATGTACCCCTAAGCAATGGGACAGCACTACAGCACCTGCACACGTCATCATATGTCATCGCGATCTCTTGCTTCATATGAGATCGACGATCACGGCTGCTGTAGTTATTCCAATTGTGTTATTTTTGGTGTTTATCTTCAGGAAATCACTAAAGGCGTATATCATGTTATCATAACGATATAATGTGGCAATGAGATTGTGACTGTACATTTACACAGTGGCGATATTAATCTATATGAACACAAGAAAACAACATAAACATACCAGACACTGTAAAAAGGTCATTCCCAGCCACTAGACTTTTCTGACAGGGTATTCCAGTATCATTGAGTGACGCGAAAGTATGTTGTGGGACTACTATACAAGAGTTATTGTTAGGGATTATAGATAGCGAATTTAGCGGTTTTTATTTTAGTTTTTTTTTTTAAACATGATGGTAAAACACGAGCGTGGTTATGAATATATTAAAACATATACTTGTTTGTTGTAAAAAATCGTAATAATGACAAAAAAAAAATACTAATTTGTGCATCTCCTGACTTCCATGTGCAGCTATGATTCCGTTGTAGCTGGTGTATTCTGGGAAATAGTCTTACCCCTTGGTTTCGAGTGTGGTGCCGAAAAATCTAAATTTGAAGGGGTATCTAGCCCTTCCCCTTATCCCTACACCTTCAAGCTAAAGAGAATTGGTAAGAGGAAGGGCTAAGGGGTAGAATTGGGATTGGGCCTTAGCCTACGCAATTCACCTATAGCTCATGTCTTTGGACTTGTGGGGGAAACCAGAGCACCCGAAGAAAACCCACGTGAACACTGAAAACATGCAAACTCCACATAGAAATGCCAACTGACCTAGCTGAGGCTCAAAGCAGCGACCTTTTTGCTTATATTTGGCTAAATGGCTAAATTTGATTTCTTATTCAGCATTAATCCTTAAAAACCATATTCCTTGAGCACAACAGATCCTACATATCATCTACAAATATTAAAGATACGTCTCAAAACCATTTACTTCTAATTTATTTCATACAGTGCATACTGATTTACACAGACCACACTAGATGATAATGAGTGTTCAGTAAGCTCAGAGGTAATGAGTCCATGCGCTTAATTAGATAAATTAAAGCGCATATTTAACATCAGCAACATGGCCTAAAATAATATCTCAAAAATATAATCAGGACAAATATAGACTGTCACTCTCACCTTGGTAATGAATGAAAGTCTTTTAACGTAGGGTCTTTAATATATTTCTTTAATTACTAAGTGATTAAATTCCCAATTTTTCCACCCTGTTTATAAGCCACCTATATTTAGCAGCTCCTGAACTCTCACACGCTACTATTTATTTATTCTTTTCTCTCATTTTAATTGTATATTAAATACGGACTAACAAAACGTGTTCATTGTAAAGATAAAACAGACTGGAAAATGCCAAGGTCTTGGGTTTGGTTCCTACGAAATCCTCTTATACGCAAATCAGCATTCTTTACAGAATATATGAAATGTGAACACAGATTATGTGAAATCAATAGACAATGACATCTCGGCTACATCAAACAAATTCATGCATGTATTTATAAAAAAAAAGAAAGAAAATCTTTTCAGTGTAGATAGTCTTTTCTGTCCTTGACGGATGGTATTTGAAAGCATCTGAATTCAACAAACTGGACCTGAATGCAGACTGTTAGTTCTCTTTGTTCTGATTGAGCGGAGAAACACAGGTCAATCCAAACCTCCACTTTCTATAGACAATTGTTAAAGCTCACAGAAGAAGAACTGGAGAACTTTGAAGGCTGCGGAGAACAAAATGTCGGAAAGGTTGCTGTTCACTCGCAGAAGAGACAAAATAGTCAATCTCACATAAGAACCTTGACTGGTTGTTTAGGACTTTGCTACAAAAATGGTCTTGTTTCACCCTCGAGGGTTTTTGTTTTTCGTAACAATGACTAGCTGACTGCTCATTATTCTGTTTTTTGCACTGTTGTTTGCCAAATCAAGAAAGTGGACGTGGAATAGTTTACTTAAAATTACTGTAGCATATTAAAAATATATTTTTTTTTTTTAAAAACAGAATTTTGCATTAAAATCAACTTCCTGTCATGAGCCAGTTACACAAATGACCTATTTGACCTGAGAATGTTGCTATTGATGAATCAGAATCAGAGACTAGGTTAAAGGTTTTTTATTGGCATTGATGGTTTCCTGAAAGACTTTAACATGATCACTCCACAGATGGTACTTTATAGTGGAGATAAAGTTTTTTTTAATCTATGAAAAAGGGTTAATTGAAGAAGCTTTCATTAAAAGTTTCACTTATCATGATCCAAGCAAAAAAAGACTACTTTCAACAGGTATAATAATCCAAAAATACTTACGCTGCAAACACATGCTTTTTGTCTTGTTTAGGCATGGGCCGGTATAAGATTCTGACGGTATGATAACCTTGGATAAAAATATCACGTTTTTTCCCTGTTTGAACACAATATATTTTGAGAAACATTTAAAATATTTTGGGGCAGTAAACATGTTAGGCTAAATAATTCAAGTGAATCATTGACTTCTGTGGTCTTAACTTGCTTTGAAAACACAGATGACTTTACAATTTACACCTAAAAAGCTTTTAAAAAAATTATATATATATAGAAATATATATATATAGAATCTTGCATATACCTTAGAAACGGTATAGCAGAAAAGTTTGGCGATATGAAAAGCTTGACTTTTCCAAACCACAATATACCTTGAAAACGGTTATCATCCCATGCCTAGTCTTGTTTACAGTAAACATTCTTAAATCAGGCAGCAGTTTCTAAACAATATAATATGGAAATATTATGCCAAAATTAATTGAGTTTTTCTTTAATAACAAGACATTATTGCTTGTCTAGAAAATGCTTCTTGGTTTGCAAATTTTTAGATGTTTGGACTAGAAACAAGACAAAACATCCAAGTAAAAAAAAAGCATTTTCTGCAGTGTGGTGTATTACTTTATTGTTAAGTGTACACAGTTTTTAAACAAATAATATAGCAAAATATAATAAAGTAATAGGTAACACTTTAAAATAAAGCGTCATTAGTAAACATAATTAATAGTAATGCATTAAAACTGACAGTGAGAAATAGCCTTGCTTTAGATGTTAAAGTTAATTAAAAACTAAAAACTGAGTTGATTAGTTATTAACTCCATTTATTAAAGTGATTATGACTTTGGATATGAATTTGTTATTGGGCATTAACTAAGAAATTAGCATCTGCTAATATTAATAAATGTTTCTGTAGTTTAGTTTAGTTAAATTGACTGATGTTAATAAATGAATCTTTGCTTTATAGAGTTTATAAACGAAAGGCCCATCCAGAATTTTCAATACAGTAGACCATTAGCATGTGAAAATGTCTATTAGGTCTTCGAGCATTTGATGCTGCGCACTGTAAGAAATCCACACGATCGATTTGTGTTGAGACAACATAAAGGAATTAAGTTCAATTATTAATTTTTAGAAATTTAAGTGGATTGAAGATAAATCAATTAAGTTGTCCCCCATAAAAAAACTCAAGAATTGTGTTGTTTCAGCTCATTTTAGAGGGCACCTATGATGAAAATCAACTTTTGTAAGCTGTTTGGACAGAACTGTGTGTAGTGTGTCCACAGACATAGTGAAGTGATAGAAACACAGCAAGTCTTTTTTTTAAAAAGAGCCCACAGCAAACGTGACGCAGGAGTCTGGTTTCCCTGCCTACTGAATTGATTGACAGACACATAATAACATATGTCTATAGTAACGTGTATAACAGGGGTGGCCAACCCTGTTCCTGGAGATCTACCTTCCTGCAGGTTTCAGTTGCAACCCATATCAAACACACCTGCCTGTAATTATCAAGTGCTGTTCAGGTCCTAATTGATTGGTTCAGGTGTGTTTGATCAGGGTAGGAGCTGAACTCTGCAGGAAGGTAGATCTCCGGGAACAGGGTTGAGCACCCCTGGTGTATAATCATTAACAAGACAGGACGTGCGCATAGCAACTGGTATTAAAAGATCTGTACAGCTCTGCGATCATTTGCACCTCAAGAATGAGATTTACAAGTTTTAAAATGTTTTTAAAATAAAGCATGTTTGTAATAAAGACAGTCAAATCGCTGCGGAATTCATTATCACAGCCGCATAATGTCAGTGCAATTATAAAAGAATATACTACAATCTTGTGGAATTATCCCAGGTTTATCTGGTTTATGCAACTCCACAACAAATATATCAAATTGGGTAATCAAGTTGGGAAAGTTCTTATGGTAGTAAGGGAGATCTGCTTCATTCTTGTCTGTCACTGTGCTGTTTATCTATAGCTGCGTCCCAAATGACACACTATAAACTTATGTGCTATGTACTCTTGCATTTACAAACTCAACAGCATAGTATATGTATGTAGTGCTGTCCTAAATGGAACACTAATGGCTTTTTTACTGAGCGGAAGTGTAAACCGTTTCCCTGATGACGTTTGACGGTTGCCAAGTTAATGAAATAAATTACCAAAAAACCAAATAATACCTGGCATAAGTATAACCGCATTCACCATCAGTAGGCGTTGTAATCACTCTCACAGGAGAATTTTGCTTTCACAGTCCAAAATAAATAAAGTTATCCAACATGTGTGCCTGATAGCTCCACCCCTTCCGTTACATGCGCAAAGCTGCAGTCGTTGAGTGCGTAAAGTGTCCATCATTTCACACTTCATATTACCGGTGGAATGAGTGCATCATCCGGGTAATTAAAGTGCACTAATTATTGTTAGAGTTTTCAGTGTGAATGCATTATTTGCACTATTTATATTTTAAAATGGCATAGAATAGTGCACAAGTATGCGATTTGGGACGCAGCTTATGTGAAGGCAACACACATCAAAGTGATACAGACAAATACAGACAAACTGGAGAACCAGTTCCTTTGCATTAAAGGCACAAGCAACTCAAACAGGTACAATGTCCTAAAAGCTCAAATTTTCCAGATTTAAAAAGGTATAATAAATATAATAAAAATACAATAAATCTGATGGGTATTTTGAGCTGAAAGGTTAGACACATTCTGGAGACACAAAAGACTTATATTTAATCTTGAAAAAGGGGTAAAATAGGTGCCCTTTAAATAAGCAGTTTGAACAAACAGCAAACAACTTTTTCTGAGTGGAGCAACCACTAATACAACAATCTAAATATTCACTCTTAAAAGTTTTAATATTAAATACTAATTCACAATATTTAAGTGCCCTCGATATCAATACTGTGCAATTTCTAATCGGGCATTGTGGTCAGAACCCCTTTTTGGTTCTTGGGAGCTTTATTTTTAAGGTTTTTGAAGTAGAATAAATGAGTGAACATGATCACATTTACGCTATGGGCACTTTTATATTAAACTGAATAATAAAAAGTCACAACTTGAGATTGGAGTAATTAAATGACTGCTCATCAAAACAAAGTCCAAATGCAATTTACTCCATCAGAGCTTTGTGGTCTTAATTAAACTGCTGTGTTTTATAATACTGAATGTTTCTTAAAAGTACCAAGATCCCAATATCTCTGTTTATTTCTGCATTGACTGTGATTCTGTCACTGTATATTTCGGTTGCTTACATGGAGCGCTTGCATACAGCATCTAACTCGATTTTTAACAGAATTAAAACATCTTGATACATCTTTTATGACTATTGTGCAGGAAGCTCACGACCTTCTGTTAATTGAGAGACTGCATATTCATAAAAATCCATTTGTCACACACACCGCAGGACTATTTCAAATGAACTAGTAAAGCTGATTAAAAGTGTTGAAAAAGCTGATAAAAACACATGAAATGGCTTGATGGCACAATTTCTTTCTTGTGGTGACACTTCTAATTCTCATATTTATATCTAATAAATAAAAAATGAATAAAAAACATAAAAGCTTTTACTATAAAAATATTTATAGAAGACAAATAAGTCATAACACCATATGTTTAATTTAACTTACAACAACTTTTTCATATTGCAACTTTTTTTTTATTGTGTATAATGAGATTCAACTGTTTTACAGTAAGTCAGTTTAATGTAATGCAAATTGAAATGACTTAAGGTTAATTTGATTCATCTTAAACATTAAAGGAACCAACCAATTGTTTAGTGTTGCTGAGTGTGAAAGATTGAATCTTACAGTGAATACACTAAAAATAAACATTTTAGATTGGATTAGCACATAGATAAAGTAGTATTTCAGCTAGAGGACATGTGACAAGATGCAAAATCTAATATGAACTGTCTTAAATCTCGATGATAATACCACATCCTCTACTTATATGGGTGTTGATTGAATGTAATTGTTTAATCTTGATTACTAAAACATTGTGACTGTCCTCTCATTGCTGGAATAAGAAGCAAATTGGAGCCGTGAAGCAATTAGTGAACCTTTGGATCTACTTTACCACATAGAAACTAAAGATAGAAGCTAATTTGTCAACTTTTTAACTCCATATACAAAACGTGACTGGATACTGAGCTTTATCCATGATACAAATAAACATCAGAATCAGAAATGTGGCATTAACGGATTCTTAACTATGTAACTGAAGTGGTGTCAAGCTATGAAAAAGAAGGACAAGGGGATGCTGATGAAGAACTGACTGGAGAAATGTATGTTTAATTTAGCTTACTCTGGCTGTGGTTGTATTTGTAAAAACTACTACAGTGAAAATCTGTAACCTGGTTAACAGTAAAATTTCCCTAATATATACGATGAAGAACTGCAAACTTCAGCTGTTATGCTTTTTGTTGACATTACCGGTTCGTTTTTTGTATTTTCTCATCAGTTATGTACATTTATGTTATGGATTACTTTGAAAAATTATGTTAATTGCATTACGTTTGTGTAATGTGTGTTACCTTGATGGTGTTTCGTAATTGTGTGAATGACTCTATGCGCCTTCAGTATCGTAGTGTGTTTCTCTGTTTGTGGGTAAAGTTGTTTGTGGTGAACATTGATTGGTTACACAACTTTCTTATTCTCAACATGCTTTTGGTTGTGTTTGTCAGTATCCGCTTGTTAAGTCGGACGTCACACGAAGCTTAAGATTCAAGCGCACAATCAAACTCAACAAATAATATTAATATTAATAAGGCTCAACAAATGCTAATCATAAAGTCTGTGAGACTGACACAAATGTCCAGAGACTGTTGTGTACTCCAGGATTTTATAAATAGATCACTTTAATGTGTTATATAACAAAAGGGGGCGCCACGGTGGCGTAGTGAGTAGCACGTTCGCCTCACAGCAAGAAGGTCCCTGGTTCGAGCCTCGGCTGGGACAGTTGGCATTTCTGTGTGGAGTTTGCATGTTCTCCCCGTAGTTGCGTGGGTTTCCTCCGAGTGCTCCGGTTTCTCCCACAAGTCCAAAGACATGTGGTATAGGTGAATTGGCTAGGCTAAATTGTCCGTAGTGTACGAGTGTGTATGGATGTTTCCCAGGGATGGGTTGCGGCTGGAAGGGCATCCGCTGCATAAAAAATATGCTTGATAAGTTGGCGGTTGATTCCGCTGTGGCGACCCCGGATTAATAAAGGGACTAAGCCGACAAGAAAATGAACGAATGAATAACAAAAAGGGGTCATACAGTAAACTAATATTTTCTCAATTTACCTGAGTATAGCGGCTTGGACCCGGAAAGTTTCCCATACGTCATGACCTACCAAGCGGATAGACATTTGTACTTCGAAACATTGGTCTATTAACACTAATAAATTAAAGAAATATGGTAGACTCTCGGAAATAAAGGTACAGGAGCTGTCACTGGGGCAGTACTATTATGGACCCTTCAGGTACTTTTAAAAAATGTACTGCCCAGTGACAGCTCCTGTATCTTTATTTCTGAGAGTGTAGTTTACTGTATTGTACCGTAAATTGTGCTGATTTATTTATACAGTGCTAAAATCAACCATATTTTTTCTTTTAATTTTCTTTCAGTTTAAATGTAATGCGAGACTTGAATGGCGAATTTGAGTCAATGTAAAAATATAACATCAACTAATTTCTTGTGTTGCTGAGCAATAAATGACTGAATAATCTTACTGTTTTAGTACTAAAACGAATATATTTTGGATTGCACAAGCATATAAGCATAAATCAATGTATAGAGAGGGGTGGCTTGGTGGTTAGACACTGTCACCTCACAGCAAGAAGGTCGCTGGTTCAAGTCTCGACTGGGCCAGTTGGCATTTCTTTTTTTTTTTTAACTGTGTTTTTATTAAAGTTTTTGTAAACATAGTACACAAATAACTTTTACTTAGAATCTTCACAATCACAAAAACACAACAAGAAAACAGATAGAAAATAATAATTTACAGAACTTATAGTACTAGATAAATAATACTGACAGCTTAAAAAAAAAGCTGTAAAGAAAAGTAAATAAATAAATAAATAAACTCCAATATAAAGGCAATAACTACAACAAAGCCCCTGACAGCAATTCAAAAATCAAGTAAGTACGTTTCGATTAATGCCCAGTTCTGCTGGAAAAGGTCTGATTTCAACTGCAAATCTGCAGTCATTCTCTCAAATATATAAATCTGTTTCAGCCTCTGTGTCCATTCTGTCAAAGTGGGTTGGCAGGTCTTCATCCAGTTCACCGTAATTATCTTCCTAGCTGTTATTAATAATACATGTAGTGCAAATAGGTAAGACTTACTGAACTGATCAGGGGGGAAGCCATCAAGCAAAAAAAATACTGGGTGCATTGGTGTGTCATATCCTAAAACTTTATTAACCTCCCTTTTAACCTCCTGCCAATACGCTTGTATTTTGGGACATTCCCAAAATATGTGAACATAGTCCCCTACTTCTCCACAATCTCTCCAGCATTGTGATAATTGTAAAGAACTATCGAATTTGGCGACCACTAATGGAAGGCCAGTTGGCGTTTCTGTGTGGCGTTTGCATGTTCTCCCCGTGCTCACGTGGATTTCCTCGGTATGCTTTGGTCTACCCCACAGTCCAAAAACTTGGTACAGGTGAATTTAAGCTAGTTTGCAGCTGGAAGGACATTTGCTGCGTAAAACATATGCTGGATAAGTTGGCGGTTCATTCCGCTGTGGCGACCCCTGATGAATAAAGGGACTAAGCCGAAGGAAAATGAATGAATAAAGGTATAGAGAATCACCATTACAGAACCTAAGGTATCCACACTGTCTTACACAGATTTCAACGAATATAATATTTATTATATAATATTATTATTATTATTATTTTTAAACATGAGTCAATTGATCTGCAATCCTCTGGATCATGACAGAAACTCCACTTCTCATCTCCATATACTGCATTCTCGTGAATGCAATTCAATCAAATCATCAAAATGTGACTGGATAAATCTACATCCATGAAAGAAATGATGGTAAACAACCCAATCAGAAATGCACCATTAACAGACTGGATTCTTAAATAAACAACTGATGAAACACTGTCAAAGCTATGAATACAGAAGTGGAGAGGATGCTGATGGAGGAAAAGGGAGGACAAAATAAGAGGAGGGAAAGCGAGATGCAGGGAGACTGGCTACACTAACTGTCGAGGCAGTTAATATAAGGTTTTGGAGATAAGGCCTCGCAGACAAACATTGACAAAATCAGGCGTTCCGCCGCAAAGCCGGCGCTGTCAGTCAAACTGAGAGACAGGCCAACAATCAGCACTCGCATGTCGATAAGCACGCCAGAGAGCGAGTGCAGAAACTGCATCTACAGGCGCTCCGTAATGGAGAGGGGGAGTGGAGGGCACATACAGGAGAGACAGACACAGCTACTATGCTACAAGCACGTTTCCATTACTAAACTGCACAAAACTTTTGACGCATTTTGTAAATGTCGATAATCGGCTTTTGTGAAATAAGAGTGTTAGGCAACTAAAGCACAAATTGGTCACACATTTTGAAGATTCCTGTAATCATAAACTAAACTCTAGTTTGCTGGTTTGTTCACAGACAGTCCGAAGATGTAAGACATTTTGGTTGTAACTAAACATGCCCTCTAAACCCTCATTCACTATTAGTCCACTAATAATGAATATTAAGTAGTGAATATTAATATAGAATAAAAAGGAGTGAGTGAATTGAGCACCGAAAGAAAAAAAAAAACATTTTGTTTGTGTTTAGCTGGCTGATTGATAAATCCCTCAGACAGATTAGATTTTCAAATACTTGGCCAAACAAAGTATCTCGATTTCTGTCAGTTTTAAAAAAAGATTTATTTTTGACATTTTTTTTTATGTCAGAACAGTAGATATATTGACAGGATTGAAGGGGAAGAGAGAGGAGGGATGTGAAAGGTCCATGATCAAACACTCGAACTCGAGACACCTGCAGCGCAGTCACACTACTTGTCGGCACACTAGCCACTAGGCAACAGGCACTTTACAAAACTTTAACTTTATTACGTTAAATCTTGGTAAACATTGGCATTTCTCTTATGTTTGGAATCTTTTGCTTGTTAGCTTGAAATCATTTGCATATTTGCCTCTAACTAGTTCAAGAATTTTTTTTTTTAAGTTGCCTGAAAGGCCATCTCATCCAAGCATAAACACTTGCTCTTGCGAGGAAATCTTTGCTAAATTTGCGCGTTTCCATTTGCTAAATTTTCATTTTGCTGTGTTAATTTGCACAGTTTGAAAGGTAATGAAAACCTGCCTACAGTCTGCACCATCTAGTATAGCACAACAAAAAAGAAAACAGGCAGAAAATGATGATTGAACAAAAAGAAAACAGTGAGTTGATAACAGATGTTTCTACAAGACACCTGAAAACCTTCTAAGATTTGAAGCAAAAGCTGACAGAGGCTTGAATGCATGTGTATGTGTGTGTGTGTGTGTGTGTGTGTGTGTGTGTGTGCGCGCGCAAAATTCAGGCCTTTCGTCAGAGCCATCCGAGCCTCATATTCCTCACACCGAGGGGGAGGGCGAGGGAAGGGAGCGAGAGGAAGGTGTGAGATCAGACTAGTAAAAATAGCACTTCCTCTCTTGGCCTCTACACCTGGGGAAATGCCAGAAGGTGGATGAGGGTGAGACGGACGGAGCAGAAAAACGCATCGAGAGACAAAACAGTGCCATTTAAAAGATTTCAAATCAAAGGCTGCTTTCTAATTGTTTGCACTTGCTGTTTCTTCATAATTGCAAAAAAAAAAAGAAGAAGCCTCCCCCCCCCCCCCCCCCCAGAGTGACTGTCGTGCCACACTAGACTCACACAACAACACACACTGCTGCATCCTTTAAAAACACAATTTAAAAACAATTCAAGAGATCACACAAATGTCATATAACTCAATTATTTGCTCAATATGACACATTCAAGACCTAAACAAATCTAGTGTAGAGAAAATGAGAGTTAGAAGGACAGAACAGGAGTACATATCAAGAGACAAAACAGAGCAGTGAGAACACTTTAGATCACAGGTCGATGTCTAATTGTTTGCTCTTGATGTTTTTATTATGACCACAAAAATGCTGTTTTGCAGTCTTGGAATTGTCTTTTTTGCAAGTGCAACCCCTGTGACAGCAGGTGAATCATTCATTTAGCAAGTTTGGTTAAAAAAAGGCTGTCTCGCTGATATTAAATATTATGTTTAAGGCCAGGAAAAGCTGAGTCAAAATCGCTAACAGTCCTTGCACACAGAGTTTTAGTATTTGTTATGTTAAAAATTGTAACCATGTCACCCTAAAACACAGACACCTTCCACACTGAGTCTGATGCATTATGAATTAATATGTTCAGGTTCTAGTGGCAACACTAAACAAATTCTGGGTTCCACACAAATTCTTCCTTTTGTCCCAACATAGATTAAGTTAACTTATTTATTTTTACAACTGTAAGTGGATTGAACAAAACACAATTAAGTTGTACTAAAAAAACCCTCAAGAATTGTGTTGTTTCAGCTCATTTTACATTAGTAATTTGAACAAGCAACAACTTTTTTGAGTGAATAACTCTGTTGTCCTCTTTTCTCAATTTTTATTTTATTTATTTTTTGCGTTGGCTTGTACACTGGCTCCGAATCATCAGATCACCTCTCAAAACACTTGCAACATACAGTGTAAAAAATGCAGGGTTCCACATAATTCATTCATGTCATCCCAACACAAATTAGTTAAGTTAACTATTAACCCTTATGTTGGGGATATTTTCATCCACTCTGGGGTGATTTTGAGTCTTAATATGGCCATTCCTTTTTCTGTTTCAGCAAGCAGAATGATTTTTGGTGACAAATATCAACACAAATCAACACACTCTGGGCAATTGTATCTTTTTTTTGCCCTTGTGCACTGTTAAAATTTACCAGCCTTTTGTTATGTTAGGGATGAAACATCCACTGAATTAAACTGCTGTAAAAATGCATCAGAAATGTTTTTTTATCTTTAATTTTTTTTTGCATAAATCAAAACTACGAAATTGTTTAGAAAATTACAGGACTTCACTGTTTAATTGCCAAATTCATAAATGATGTCACTGATCTGGTGGGAAAAAAAACACAAAATGGCGTGTTTTGAATTTAAAATATAATTGTTGGAAGGATTTTTTTTTCATTTATCAAGGTAAACATCATTTGTGAACTTGGAAATTAAAGAGTTAAAATCCCATAATTTTCTAAACAATTTAGTAGTTTTTGTCAGGACTAAGGTTGATTAACAGATTTATGCAAAAAATTAATTAAATAAATAAATAAATAAAATAAAATAAAAAATCTGATGCATTTTTACAGCAGTTAAATTTAGGGGATGTTTTACCCCTAACATAACAAAAGGGTAGTAAAATTGAACAGTGCGCAAGGATTAAGTGAACTGAACTTAAACAATTAAGTTGTCCCCCCCCAAAAGAATCTCAAGAATTGTGTCATTGCAGCCGATTTTAAATAAAAAAAAATATATTTTTTTAGTGTGTGTGAAAAACAAAGTTGAACCCTATCCAATTTTTATGATGGATGAAAGTTTTGGAGGCAGTGTGGAAATTTGATTGACACAACATGAGGTTATATTTTATATTAACCTGAGAAAATTCTTAATGCGAATTTCGAACACAGTGTGCAAATATGATGGTACGGCTCTTTGTTACAGTTGTAAACACAATGGCTTTCCTTCCCGAGGGAGTTTGGCATCACAACAAACGTCTATTCAAAAAAAATGACACATACATCTCTCAGAAATCTAAATCATTCAATAAATGCCCACAGACTCTGATGCATAAGACTACACAAATGACATTACCTGTTTGTTCAAACTACTTATTAAAATAGAGCTGAAACAACACCCTCCTTGAGGTTTTTTGGGGTCAACTTAATTTTTTATGTTCAACCCAATTTAAATTTGTAAAAACTAATAAGCTAACTCAATTTCTTTGTTGTCTCAACACAAATCAATTGTGTGGAACCCAGCATTTTATTTTACAGCAGTCCACAATAAGTGAATTGATCAGGAAAGCAATGACTTAAGACTTTCAAAATGTTGAATCATTCTCAAACACAACTATAATCAATTTATAGTCCAACTATAATACTGGAAAGAGCGTGTTTTAAGATACTGTTTAAATAACAGTGCGTCACATAAGCAGGTCTACTGACTGGAGTCATTATCTGGCGAACACACTGAGAACTTTTGATTAGTTTGTGTGCTCTGAGATACAGCGAGCGCAATATTGTTTTGTAGCATTCAGTCTGAAAGAACGGAGTCTAGTGAATATGTCTGTTCGATGAGGATGTCAGCAGGATATTGAAAAGGAAGGCTAGTTTCATTTTCCTTATGCTGTGAGAAGCTATACACACATATTTCTTTGTAGCTAGTTTTCACTTGGATATTGTCAAGTGTTATGCCACTATTTTCCTCTCGCTAATTTTAAGACAGAAGAAAGCACACACACACAAATAAAGATTTACTTTTACAGTTACGTGCCAGTAAGCTGCTACATGTATCCAGTATGATCAATGTTAAGTTTTAAGGTTGTATAAGCTCTGACATATGATATGATACGTTTCAAGAGATCTCGACTCTCACTATAATATACACAGTCTCTGAATAAATTAGCACCGTCTCCACTATGAAAGCATACACTGCCATGAATAAACATGTGAATAAACAATAAAAATTACCATAAATCTGCCCTGCTAATGACTAAGGTTAAGTCAAACTCTCAGAAATAGAAACAAACAGTCAAGCAAACAAATATGTTCACAGCAGTGGGATCTTGCTGGCTGACAGGCCCTTCTCTCTCCACGCTGCCAAAGATGTTCGCACATAGACGCATGACGCCACAGGCAGGGCATATGTAGAGGAGGGGAAACAACGAGGTACCAGACTCAAAATCCAAACCACGAAAGCGGCAGTAGAGACACACTGCCCCCTGTTGGAGAGTCGGGGACGCAGGTAAACACCCAAATGAGATTCACCTTTGTTTTTTTTGTGCAGCTGAGGAAACGAATGGGGTTTAACTCACTCCAAGTCTCTTAGTTAAAATACAATTGGGCAGATGCACTTCATATTTGTTAATCCGCATCTTGTTCTCTTCACCAGAACAGACACAGACAAGAAATGTTCTTCCCTCAGGACATTTACTATAAGAATGGTTTAAAAGCATTGTACACGTAAAGGAGAATATCTTGATTGTTTATATACCCCCAGGTCAATAAAGACGAATGCGAATGGTGTTTGTGAGCCAAAGAGCAATTCCATTTTTGTCAAGTAGATGCTACAAAATCCATATGAAACTTAATTCACATGTCCCCAGATTACAACTTAAATCCTTAAAGTGAAACAGACTTATTTGAACCATGCAGTTAGACTGGGTTAGATAACTATAAACATTTTATTCATATTTAACCCAGAACTTGATAGATGCATTCACTTGAGATTTTTCAAAGCAATTCATAACTTCTTGAATTAGTGGCTTATTCATATGAATATTTCTATGATCTCATTCATACGTTTAAGTACAATTTGCAGTACAATTTGCTCATCACCCAATTGGGGGTAGGGTTGGGGGTGGCATTTAGTGCACACCTTTTGGAAATTGAGTGTTTCTTTACAAATTAAATTGTATGATTTTGTACGAATTAGCTATTTTTCATAAAATATTTACTTCTTCTTCTGATATCAGGCTTTGAAAAATTCACACTTAGCTGATTGATTATAAAGCATAATTGCTGTCCCAGGAGAGAGCCCTGAGCTTAAAATATCCTTGAGCCCGGGGCTCCCTCCCGTTTAAAGAGTTTGAGCTCAGGTAAGTCTCGAGAACTCCCCCTGCTGTTGAACGTGCTGAGATATATCTGACTAGAGTTGCCTTAAGATGCTATTTAAAAAGTAGTCAATTTACTTATGTAGTATGTTTTTTGGATGGTGGGAGGAAACCAGAGAACCCGGGGAAAACCCACACGAACACGGGGAGAACATGTAAACTCCACACAGAAATGTCGACTGGCTCGGGGAGAGGCCAAACCAGCGGGGTTCTTGCTGTGAGGCAGCAGTGCTAACCACTGGGCCACCGTGCTGCCCTATAGGAGAAGGGGAGGAGTTGGGGTGGAAGGGGCGAAGATTACTGGAGTAGAAAGCTCTGGTAATTTATAGTGTGTCAGGATTTGTCTGATTGGTGCAATATGCAGAGCTGATGTGGTACCAGCTGTGTTCAATCATAAGCTTGTGACGCTCTCGAAATTAGTTTATAAATAAACCCCACTTAACGTTCAAAAAGAAACTCACTCACTTCAAGTAAAGAATTCGGATAAGTTGTTAGCCAAATAAATGTTGGTTGACTTCTTCATGGCATCATGTTGAGATCATGTGTGTTCTGTAGGCATGGGACAATAACCGTTTTCAAAGTATACCGTAGTTTGAAAAAGTCAAGGTTTTAAAACCGTCAAAACTTTCTGCTATACCGTTAAAAAGGTATGTGTAAGATTTTTTTATTTACGTTTTTTTAACGACAACAGTATTTCCAGCAGAAAATATATCCAAAAAACGCATGCTTCTATATAAACAAATCTGTGTTTTTGAAATTATCGAAGACAGCAGAAGTCAATGGATCATTTGAATTATTTAGCCTGACATGTTTACTGTTCTGAAATATTATAAATGTTTCTCAAAATAAAATATATTGTGTTCAAAGGGGGAAAAAGTTGTTGTTTTTTTAGCCAGACATTTAAAAAGAAAATATTTTAGAGCAGTAATGACAAAACCGTAAAAAAACTTGATATTTTTGTCCAAGATTATCATACCGTCAGAATATTATACCGGCCCATGCCTTGTGATCTGTTTTTAAAACACACTTACGCTAGACACAAGTTTTGATTAACACATAGCTTCCTAGTACTAGGAAACAAAATCCGAAGAAAGCAGGCAAACAATAAAACACCAAAGACAATACATCTGCTATTTTAAGTAACAGGAACAGAAGAGAATAACCATCTTTTGTATGCAACCTCAAAACTTGTACAAAAGAAGGAACACAACATGTACTGAATTCATAATAAGCAATTGTGGGGTTACAGAATGAGTAGAGAAGGCTTAATTCTACCTGTAGTAGAAATGTGGCAAACCTCTCATTCCCTACTGAGACATAAACACACACACACATACATGAATGTATGAGCACGTAAAGGGTTAAAGAGGGTTCCTGCTGTGCTCTCTGCTTCTGTGTCTCGGCCCATTACACTTGCCGGAGTACAGCAATATGCCGCCATCAATTACAGCCTGGCTGCACTGCCATCAATACAGAGAGCAGGAGAGAGCAGCGCCACAGCCACATAAACACGACAAACGGCCACATTAAAACCTCCACCTCACCTCTTTCACTCTCTCTCTCTTTCTCTCTGCATTGCCCACTCACACACACACACCTATTTTCTTGAGCTCAAGCCCCTCAAGCTCTTTTCTTTCTTGTTTTCTCCACAAGTGTATGTCTTTGTCTTCATCCCTCTCAGTCTGGCAAACAAAAGCTTTTTTTTCTATTCCCCTCATGAGCACTGTTGTGTTCTTTACTTATGGACCATATCCTTCAAAAAATACAGCAGTACCATCGTTGGATTGGTATATTAGGGCTCTATGACATTCGTTTTATTTTTCCACCTAATTCAATTTGTATTTTTTGCCTTTTAACTCCCTACTGTAATCAAGGTAATGCCGTATGATTATCTGACCTGTTTTGTAAAGTGAATATTAAACCACGCTGAATTGACCTAAACTGAACTTCAACACTGAAAACTGGACTGACACTGTTTTAATTTTTTATAATGCATGTGAAGCTGCTTTGACACAATCTACATTGTAAAAGCGCTATACAAATAAAGATGAATTGAATTGATAATTGATTATTATTATTATTATTTTTTTTTAACATTTGGGAACCTTTCCTGGCATATGTTGATTTTGATATTGCTTCTATCCTGACAAGAGGATTTATTTAAGAATATCAAGGCCTGATTATTTTACAATTACTATTAATACTTCACTATTCTTTTAATTTTCCAAATCTACTTAGCTCCCATGTATGTGTGTATGCATGTATGTATGTATGTATATATTCACCTATAAGCCCGATTTGTGTATGTGAGCTGAACTGTACTCTCATGTTTGTTAGTTTTTGTTTGTTTAACTGTTGTTGTCATTGTATCATCATTGTTATGCAAGGATGTTACTTTTTATGAAATCAAAAACTTAATAAACAATTATATACAAAAAAAAAAAACCATCAGAAACGAACAATTTTTCATGCATTTCGAGACGCAAGTTTATAAATCTATTTCTTTTCTTGGTTTTACATTTGGCGAGCGTTTCCGTGATGCTGTTTGCCCATTTCTCAAGTTTATAGATTTAAAAATGCTAATGCTTTATTGTCATATAAAGTATGCATAACTTTATTGAAGCTAAATTAAATCAATGTGTTTTATCCACTGTTTTTATCCAAAAAAAGGGAGTGCCGAATGTGAATCTGGACCATAAAGCAAATTATAAGTGTATATTTGTTAGAGATTTTTAAAAATGTATACATCATCTGAATATATTTGCTTCCCATTGACTTATGGTTTGTTAGAATTGGACCAAATGAATTTCTTTGCAATGCATATCACGAATCCAAAATATTTATAATGTTTTTTTTTTAATATTTACAATAGGAACTGCTAAATATATAAAACGTCATCTTATCTCCTTTTCCTCACAGTTTATTTCAACATCGAATCAACAAGAAATGGGCTAATCTTAAACATTATTTTTGGACTGATCTATTTTTGGAGTTAAGAGTGAGGGGGAACTGTTTTAGTAGAGTAATCACAGAAAATGTTGCGACACGTACAAGATATAACGTATAATGTATTCATTTGATCTGTGGTCTCTGCAAATAAAGTGACCTACACTCTTAAAACAAACGGTTCAATATAGAACCAAAAACGGTTCTATGAAGCGCTTCATATATGGAACCCCAAAAAGGTTCTATATAGAACCATTTTAAGGGTTCATTAAATAGAACCCCAAATGGTTCTTTGAATTCAAGTTAGATGGTTCTATTTAGAACCATTTAAGGGTTCTTTTTATTTATTATTGAATTATTGTTACTTATTAATGAATACAAAATAAAACCAATCCAGACAATTCAAATTGTTTGAATTTATTCAATTCATTATACAAAATATTTTTTTAAATATTTAAAATTGCACCTCTGCATACTTTGCATTGGACAGCAGATCTACCTTAACAGTTAAATGGCATTCAACACTGTTATTGTAATGACTTCACTTTTATAAGCTTTTTTACTGTTAGAACAAATACAGAGCTTAACTTTCACACATCTCTAAACGGAAGAGAAATATATCACAATGCAGATGGAAACAATACACAAATCAAAAACATCTATTAAATAACACTACAATTTCAAAAAGTGGATGGTACCTGCATGTATTGGTCATCACAACATCCATTTTTATACATAATTTAATAAGAAACATCACTAAAACATTGCAGAATGATTAGACAAAACACTGCCAACAGCCATTCCACAACCTGTAGCATGTCCATGTCTGTCAGCCTCTCTTATAAGGTAAATAGTTTTGTCCATGGGTGGCACAGTGGCTCACTGGTTAGAACTGTCACCTCACAGCAAGCAGGTCACTGGTTCGAGTCCCGACTGGGCCAGTTGTCATTTCTGTGTGGAGTTTGCAAGTTCTCCCAGTGTTCATGTGGGTTTCCTCTGGGTGCTCCGGTTGACCCCACGGTCCAAAAGCATGTGTACGGTATAGGTGAATTGGCCATAGTGAGTGAATGTGTGTAGATCTACTGTATGAGAGAGTATATGGGTTTCCAAGTGCTGGGTTGTGGCTGGAAAGGGCAGATTAGTTGGTGATTCACTCCTCTGTGGTGCCTCTGATAAATGAGGAAGTTGAAGGATAGCGAGTGAGTGTTGTCCATTGTAATACTGACACTTCAAGCCTTGGTGGAATCAGGAGAGCTGCTGAATCCTGGATGGTGTAGGACCTTTGGATTTCTTTAAAACAATATTTTAATGTTGAGTACTTTTAACCAATTAACATGTCATCAAATAGAATTACAGTTATAATCAATACAATTAAAGTGTGTGTGAGTGTGTGTGTTTGGGGCAAATAGTATGTAATATAGGGAGTAGTTACCTTCTGCGGTTTCCTCTGCTGGTCCAATGAGACTGTCATGGAGCACTTCCTTCTTTCTGTCCCTTTTTGGGCCATTTCTTTTAAAGATGTTTCTGTGTTCTTCACCAAGTTTCTATGCAGCATCCTAAATGCAAAAAACCATTTTGTTTACTTCATGTGTAAGTTTCCAAATGACACATTTTCAGCAATACAAGTTTCTTAAAGTCATCATGGACGCAAAACTATTTGGCACACAATGTAACAGTGTTTACTCACAAGCTGTGGCACTCCAAGAAGAAGAAACTGCTCCATTAGTTCTGCAAACCCCTCCATAATCTGTACTCTGGAAAAGGGTGTTCATTCGGTTCTTGACTTATGAGTATCTGGTGTCGCATTCCAGGTCCATCACAATCTGAGGTAGAAAGACAGCATTTTAGAGTGTGTAAATATGAATTTATATCACAGAATTAATCTACCTTTGGCATAAAATGTATTGAACTGAACTTGCCTTGTGTTAAGTTCCTCAGAGTACAGTTCACTTCCTTTTCATCCCATTAATTTGTTTCATTTAGCAAGATGATTGATGAGCTCACCACTGAAATCCTTTCATTTTTAAATTTGTTTTGCAAACATTCCAACAAGGTATCCTGTAGGCAAATTTACACTTTCTTTTAAAACATATTTTCTTTGCAGGACTTTTTAATAAGCAATGACCTTAATATTCTCACTGTACAAACAGCAGCAATAAGTAATGGAACATTTTTGTGATAAATATATTATATCAGTACACAACAACCAAGTCTGACATATGCATGTTATAAAATACAATATTTACCAGGTGTCCTTGTTGATGATAATTGTGTCACAATTATGGATGTAACGCATGTCCTTCTTTAAGCTGGGATCCTTCCTCTTCAAAGCTATTCGTGTCCTGCAGCCCAGGTTACAATACAATGTTAAAGTCTTTTATAATATTCATTTCATTATACTTAATACAGTTTGTTTAGAATTAAAAGCAATAATACATACCGAGCACAAGATTTACGATGCAGTTCAGTTTCCAGGCTGTTTGAAGAAAAGAAAGATATACATTAAAATATGAATTTTAAACTTATTTAGCACAATATATACATATATGTATATACATATATGTACATAAATGTAGGTTCAACATTTCACAATACATTTAGCCTGCATGTTTGTATGTCCTTCATAAATAACACCTGATCTTTTATCTATGGATTATTAAAATATGTTTTGGCTTTAAAAGGTTTCAATAATACACTTAGCAATCATCACAATAGCGCGTGCATAGACTCAGGCGGGCGGGCGCGTGCATAGACTCGGGCGGGGCACGAGCGCGACATGCTCCCTTGCGGTTTTAATGCAGACTAGCCGGCGTGTACACTACTTTACAGAGTTTAGCCCGAGTTAAACGCGGCTAAACTCACACACGAACAAGCTGGAAGTACTCGTTTGTTCAAGGTTGGAGATAAAAACTGCACGAAAGCGAAAATCGGCTCATAAGAAGTTACCATTAAAAGAGCGTGCACGCACTTCACGCTGCCTCTCAATGCCCGCCATCGAATAACGCAGCTGTTTTATTGTTATTGATATTTTAATTAATACTGACAAACAAATAAAGCGAAACTGTAACTTATTTCGAACAAAAAGCAGAGCAAAGTCAGCTTGACACAGATTTCTGAAGCGAAGGCTGTCGACAGAGACCATCAGAAACTTACAAGCACAGTATTAATCCATATTAACGTTACCCCTTATTCAGTCTGTCACCATATAAGACAAGGGAAGAGAAACATTACCCCGTAATACAAAATATTTCATGATTATAGTTATAAAAGAGTAATAACGTACCTGAATGATGGAGCTGCAAAAGCGGAGTTCTCCTTTTCAAAAATTAACCGTCACTCTCCAGGCTCGTCACCACCTGTTCACCACCAGTCCACCAATGAATGACGTCACCAGAGGGCTTTTTCATGATTATTACTTTAAAACAATTTATTAAACCATAACAACACACTGTACAGTCTGAACAAACTGGTTATTTAATTAATTTCACAAAATAATTCGTCAAAAATGTTAAATATTAAGCATATATAAATATTAGTTATATGGTAATGCACAAACCTGTGTGAAACAAAAATCCCATCATACATTGATTAGGTTTTTGACCATAGC
>CAIGQQ010038251.1:877959-897336 GCA_903798035.1 Danio albolineatus
TATCACAAATAGTGTTCACATGTTTCTATAATGGATGAATCAACACTCGTGAAATATTTCTTGAACAAATTAATTAAGTGACAAATACATATTTAATGGAATGCAAACTTATTTTAAAGCATCAACTTGCTTTCAAAAGCTGATTTTATTCGCTACTGTAAACATCAGTGTTTATATTCAAACTATAAACTTGTTATGCCGCTACTACTGCGACAATTTGAATATTCGTTTAAAAAGTCTAAAGCTATTTTAATCCATACATGACAAGTGCTATTGGGTCAAAAATGCAGATTCTATTGTACAGCTGTGAAAAGGATTAATGAGCATTTGCAAATTGTGGTCATTAAGAATGAAGATGGCATGGGTATTTGAATTGAGAACACAACCTTTAATAATTAATCATGCAGCTCTTTTTTAAAATAAAATTTTACAAATTTCAAGATATATCAAACAAAGTAAATTTTATTATATATTTAAGTCGATAAAGTTGCAGATAACATAATATAGCACTTGCTTTTAAAAACACAGAACATTTTCATCCATTTATGTGAGAGTTTTCATTCTTGTTATGAACAGTCCTTTAACCCAGTGTTGTACAGTAATTACCTGCGTGACTTGGATCTGAAATGTGGTATGGGGATTTCGGAAGTGTGTTTTATAGTGCTTGATGGCCTCGTCCCTCCTGTTGAAACCATTTCTGCAGCGGTAACAGTGCCAATGTGCACCTTTAAACCTCTTTTCTCCTTTTATAGTGCCCACAATTTCACAATGGATACAGCAGCGTAGCACTTTCAAGCCTGTCCGTAAAAATATAAGTGTATGAGAGAGAGACCGCATAAATTATACATGCTAAAATATATACTGACACACAGTGTCTCACCAGCAAAGTCAATGCCTTTGTCCACGTGTTTGATGCGAAAGTGGGCTCGCAGGATAACCGGGTCTTGGTAAGCCTCAGTCACAGCACACAGGGGGCAGTGCATGTGCACACCTTTCTCCTGCCCCAAACACTTCTCATCCTGACACAGCACAGGAGAGTATGTGTGTTCGGTTCCTCTGACACGAACTGATGGATGGGCCTAGAAAGACCAATGTGTAAACAGGAATATAGGTTATAAATGAAGTTCTAAACAATATATGAATGATTAAGAGTCAAGTTTTAATTTGGAGATCATAATGACCATATTTAACCCCCCCACCCCCTAATAAAGCTAAAGCTAACTATCAATAAAGACCTAATTCAGATGTTTACCCAAGGCAAAAGTCACAGTTAATAGTCAAAAGCTTGAATTGGTCACCAAACTAAAATGTTACCTAAATAAGGTGCCCATTTTTAATGTGAATCATTTTGGTGCTGACAGATGCTCTTGGCTGGGATATTAAAAAACAAAACAAAACAGTTGAATACATACAGATGTGATTGAATTTTTTTTATTCTCTAAGTGGGAAAAAATCTGTAACTAGAAGTTGCTGGTCATTAAATGTTCACGGAAGAACACATCTGGTGCTCGTGGGCTGTTGAAGTGCTGTGGAAAAACAGCTGTGTTGAGTGAGTGATGCTGTTAAAACAGTTCCGTTTGTTTACCTCTTATTATTTATGCAAGATCTGATACTATTTTTGCATTCAGGGTCCATTTGAGCTTTTTAAAAACATAGATTTTTAGCTAAAACCATATGGTATCTGATCAGCAACTTCTCCTTAATTAGTGAATGTAAAATAATTTCAGTTTTGAAAGTTATCACGTTTTATCCATATTATTACGGCTGCATTTTTTATTAGTTATTAACAAAGAATGTGAATTGTTTTGAAATCTCACCACTGTATGAACCCACACAGACATTGATTAGATTATTTAAATGTATATATCACATAGAATTGTTTTAATGTTACTTAGGCCTGTATCTCCTCTGGTGAAGTCTAAACAGTTGGGGTTGATGTGAATTGCTGCACATAAACATCAATCCTGACAACACTGTGTTATAAGCCCTTTTACAAGTAAGAGTTAAAGCTGTTCTGTGCCTGCTCGTAAAGCTCATAATAGCCAGACTAAATTATGCTGACTCTGAATGACTCTACCCACATGTATCAAAGAATACAGTGGTAATTTAAGTGAAAATACTTTACACAATTTCTGGGCAGCATTTAACAGTCTGTTTAGAAATGTTTATGCCACTTTAGAAGCCACCTTTCCATTTATTTCATACACAAAAACAATTTCATAAACCGTACTGATGATTTACTTTCATTTAACATGAGCAATCCCATGCAAATGTCAACCTTACCATGAAAAAAAATTAAGTTTTCACTAAAATACGGAAACCGTTTCAGTTTTTTGTGTAAGCAAGTATTTTACAGTACTTTAGAAATACTCAAATGTATCAGTCGATGTTTTCAAACTATTATATTTGATGTACTAAAGTCACACAAGTGGCAATTTTACATCAGTCACATCCATAATGGAGAGATTTATAATATCTCATAATCTATAATGACACTTTTTTTTTCACATCTATAAATGATCTATAATGACACTTTTTTTTCTATAGAAAAAAAAATTGTTCTATAGAAACCCGACTCTTATCCTTCTGATGAGCATTATTTTTTGGGGGTTGTGCAGTTTATTTCACAGAATTTCTGCAAAGTATGTTGTATACTGTAAACTCGCTGACTTTTTGGTCACATCGACAACGGATGTTTATTTTCCTCATTTGAAGTACAAAACATGTTTACAGATTTATATTTTTCTCGTCCCTTAACTCTTTGGCCAGTTGTTCTGAAAAAATATAAACAGATGTTTCAATATAATGTTAATAGGCATGGGACTAAAACCGTTTTCAAGGTTTACCTTGGTTTGGAAAAGTCAAGGTTTTAAAACCACCAACATTTTCTGTTATTCCATTTGTAAGGTGTTTTTAAAAAATCTTTTTAAGGACAACTGTATGTCCAGCAGAAAAGATATCCAAAGGTCTTGTTTTAAATTGTAAAGACATCTGTGTCGCAACTAATGAAGACAGCAGAAAATATATTGGCTGCGTCCGAAATCGCCTACTACACAGCAGGTACTGCATTTCAATTTACTACTCGACTGATAAAAAAGTACATTCTATACAGTATGAATAAGAGTAGTAAGAATGAGTTCGGACGTACTACCGATGCCATTTTGTCATCATAACGTGGCATACCCACTTAGGGCTGTCACAATAATCAATATATCGACTTAGCGCACAATACATGGATATGACCTCAATAATTTTTGGTGATGCAATATATATCGACCATACGTAAAAGAACAATTCTTCCAACATTTTAGCTGATTGCACAACCTCTCGATCTCTATTGGAGGTGTCAGTATGGTTAAAAAAACACTGTAGTATTTACCATAAATGACTAAAGTATATTTTGATGTGGGTGGCTGACAACTAAAAATAGATCTGGTAGCAGATATCGCAACCTCTGTTACTTTTTACCTTGCTTTTGTTTTTGTTAACATTTATTATTATTTGTTTTGGATATGCGTTTTCACATTCTGATTCCAATGCCTAATCATTAAATTATTAAAAAGACTAAATTAAATAAAATTAAATATTCTTAAGAACAAAATAATGTGTGTTCTTTTGAAGAGTGTACTTGTGTTGTGATGCTATTATATTGCCATTCTGGCATTATATAATGAGTGGCCTAAAATGGTCTTAAAATGGCAATAATATCGTTTATCGCGATATATTTTGGTGCTGTATATCGTACAACAAAAAATGGATATCGTGACAGGCCTATACCCACTTCATTCCCATTCATGAATTCATTTGCGATGTGTGATGGGATAGTGCAGCGTTCATTGGATGCGCACTTCAGAATCTCACCAGAAGTAGTAGGTCATCCAGGTACTTCTCACATACTGTTTTTCGAATTCTATTGATTTGAACGTACTAATCGGCTCGCATACAGTTTTTATAGCATACTATATAGTATGGAAGTATGTGATTTGGGAAACAGCTAATGTGTTCAAAGTGGAAAAAAGTTCTGTTTTTTTACCCAGACATTAAAAAAAGAAAATATTTTACAGAAGTGATTACTATACTGTGAAACCATGATATTTTTATCTGAGATCATCATACTGTTGGAATTATTGACTTGTGTCTTCTGTAGTGGACATTGTGTTTTCATGCATTTTCTTTGAATTTTGAGCTACTCTGTCAAGTGCTGTTGTACTGTGCAGAGGACATCCTGGGCTTTCTGGTGATATGTCATTTGATTGGCTGGCATAGGAACCACTTACACTGCACTGTAAGAAAATGCTAGGTTCCACACTATTCCTTTAGGTTGTCCCAACCTAAATCGATTAAGTTAACGTAATTGTTTTGTCAAATTTAAGTGGATTGAACATAAACATATTAAGTTGTGCCAAAAAAAACTGAAAATTGTGTTGATTCAACTCATTTTAATTTATTAGTTTGAACAACCAGCAAAAATTGTTTTTAAAATGTGCATTCAAAATGGCCGGCATAAAAATGAGCACGTTATGAAAAGGAGAGAGATATGTAAAATTTAGCTTATTAAATGTTTTTACTATTACTATTACATATGCATTTATTTATTAAGGTGTCAATACAATGCAACACACAATACATTTACCTTTCAAAGCTGTTAAATTGTTTGTGTTTCAAAATATCATCCTTTTTTAAATGTCAACTATAGTGGACACCAGGCCCATCTTAATGTAATTAATGACTAATGTTGTAGAAGGCAGAACTGAAGCAGACAGGATTTTTTTGTAAGATAGCTGAGGGAGACTCTTAGCTGTCAGATGAAGAGAGAGATTAGGATGAATTTAAATGTAACATACAAGAAGTTGTTCAAGAGGAAGACACTGCAGACGTTTAAATCGTTTTTTTGTTAACATATACTTTTGTATGTGAATTTATGGTTTGAGATCCATAACGCTGGAATTGCTCACATACAATGTGATAATATCTTAACTGGATTGACATAAGTTTAACTTTCACACCTTGAAATGTTGTTTTAATATTCAATCTTTTTAAGCCCCTTGTGGAAAACATAAGAACTGCTGAATAACAACTTGGCCCTGACAACATCTGAAAAATAATTACATCTTTCTTAAGCAGTGCAAAAAAACTCTTGTTTGCAAAATGACAAACTACATGTGCATGTTGTAGAATAATTCTATATACTTAAATGGGCCCAATGCTTGTCTAACAACGGTATTAGTATAACAATAATACTTGTATGTTTTACAAGGCCTGCAACTAGTTAAGTAAAAAGCCTTAATAAAATAATGCAAATGTTTTGATGCAAATCTTGAACACTGCACTAAATCACACTGGTCTAGAAAGTTAAAATCTGCACGCAGCGTTTGAACAGTTCAGCTAACAACTTTAGCAGGCTAACAGAAAACTCGTTGCATTTCACGTCTAAACTTCCACTCACCACAAAAGCGGACATGCTGTTGATATTATACAAAAATCCGCTTCAAAATCCGCCGGTTGTTGTAGTCTTTAGCCTATGAAACATACCATTTCAGAGCGCCTGTGTGTGGTTCGTCATCTTCGTGTACACACGTTCACCTGCGGGTTTCGTCCAGATAACACCGATGAATGCGGTGACGAAAAGTCGTTATTAAAGTTCAACGTAAATGTATTTCATTGGCCACCATCATATCCTGTATAATTTTAAACCAATCAGGACCCGACTCGGTGGATAAGGGGATGTCGATGCCGTTGTCACGATGAATGCTGCACGTACACAGAGAAAATATAAAAATCCGTGATATTCGGTGTCCACAAATATTTAAGGATGCATTTTTAGGATTTTGTCACAATTATTTAATGATATTGTCAGTTATTACGTGTACTGTTTGATGTTCTAATAGCCACAACTACACATGTTTTCACGAAGGGGATGTAGCTCAGTGGTAGAGCGCATGCTTTGCATGTATGAGGCCCCGGGTTCAATCCCCGGCATCTCCACTTTTTCAAACTCTGATTTCGGAAGCTCTACCTCATAACAATTAAAATGAAAAATAAACAATGAAGTGTGACAATAAGCAAACAAATTCCATGTACACTGACCCATTTATTAAGTTACATTTTCTTGTAATTTTCTTGCTAACCACAAGAGGTCTGTCTTTAACTGACAAGGTAAGCTGCATGTCTGTCAAAGGTTGTTTGGTGGCAAACCACTCAGGTGGTTTGGTGTAAAAGGAGTAAACATAAAACCAGTGAGCTGAATTCCGATGCACAGTTACTTCTTGTTCTCTTCATCTGGCATCTGTCAGCAAAGGCTTCAAATCAAACAAAACCAAAACAAGAAATTAAACCATTGTCTCCACACATACAGATTCCAAACATTTCAAAATATAAGCTACAAAATGTAGACAACAAATCTAAATGTACACTGGTTTTACAAACAGGGTATAACTTCAAGGGGTAGTTCACCCAAAACTAAAACCCTCAAGTGGTTCCATACCAAAAAAAAGATGATTTGAAGAAAGATGAAAACCTGCAACAATTGACTTTCATAGTAGGGAAAACAACAAATCAACAACAAAAACAACAACAAAGTCAATAGTTACAGGTTCCAGCATTTTTCCAAATAACTTATCTTGTGTTCAACAGAAAAAAGACACTTAAACAGTTTTGATACAAGTGAATGTTGAGTAAATGATGACAGAATTTTCATTTTGGTGTGTGAACAATCCCTTCACGCTATGACTAGACCTTAAATTAGCATTAGAGCACATTTATTAAAACACCTTAGAAAAACACAATACCGGTGTTCATCTGGAAACAAAACAACGGCACTAACATTATATTAAGACATCTCACAGCAGGTTATTTCTGTAAAGACAGCTTAAACATGAAATTAAATCCAGGACTAGCCTTAAACCTCATCTGTGAAACTGCTGGGATAAGTTTCTGAGATTTTAAAATGCTTTTGAAAAGTCTGATATTGATTTCTGAACTACTTCTAAAACTCTTGTGTACTGTAAAAATAATATAAACATTTGAGAATAGCTGACCTCTTTCCCTCCCAAAAAACATGTCTTACTCTATTACATTTAATCTTCAGTTTACAGAATAAAACAAAAGTATGCTTTATATTCAGAAATCCAAAACTGGGCATTTTAACTGGTCTCTTCATAATAATGATTTTATTTGTATTTATTTATTTTATAATATTATTATAATTTTTCCAAGGATATAAATGACTGAAAAATATATTTCTAAAATTCTCTAACATCATACTCACCCTGTCAGTTTCATTTTCAAACTCTGGGTTCTTCCATTTATGATTGGCCAGAAATCTCAGCACTACCAGTCCAAAAATAACAACTAAAATGCCTAATGAGTTTGCAAACAGAGCTTCAGCAGGCAGCGCCGTATATGGTTCTGTATAGCTTCCGTTTCTCCCATTTCTGCCGAGACACAATTGGACAGGAACAGTTAACAGACACAAACAACTCAACCATCAACAAAACATTCAAAATAATGAAAAATAAACAATTAGAAGGTGGTTTCGTCATAAAATGAACCCCCCCAGCTAATTTGTTGAGAAAAGCTATTATTTATCTGAGAAAGATAAATTGCAATCATTTTATGGATGTGATAATTGACAATTACTGATAATTGATCAGTAAGCCCCTCCCCTTGAATGCAGATGAGCCAATGGCAGCTGAGCATCGATTGCACAGTGACCAGAATCCAGACATCTTTAGTTTCAGCACAAAAGGGAAACATTGGGAAATATCAATTTGATGGTGTTTGTGCTACAAAAATGGTAAAATGATGCACCGGGGTACTTGATTCCAGGTGTCCTGAGAGGATGAGCAAAGGAATTAATTTTATTCCATTTCCTAAACCCATAACCCTAAAAAACAACTTCATGTCCAAAAGATAATAAAGATTTGTTCTAGGTAAGCTGAATCAACAATGATTATTATTAACTATAATGCTAAAATCACCTAAATATGTTTAATTGCCATAGTACTATACCATAGCAGAGTGAGTTAAATTGATCTTGTTATACACCATATTTATTTGTGACACTGGACCACAAAACCAGTAAGGGTGAATTTTTGGACATGGAGATTTATGTATGGCTGGGAAGATTACTTTTAAAATGTATTTCACTACAGATGATAAAATGGATACTTTGTAAAGTAATTAATGATATATTCTGTTAGATTAGGTTTACTAACTTAATACTAAATACTTAAGAATATTTTGAAATTATTTTTTGACACAAATGGATGGGATTCTGCGCTGTTTCATGCTGTATTCCAAGCTTCAAAACACACCAAACATATCATACAATTTGCCAAAACAGCTGGCACAGTTCTCCAAGCTATACAATAGATTTGGGTCTGTCTACAGAAACTTATGCTATGGACGATTTCTTTTTCTAACATTTAAAATGTAAAAGAATAGACTTTTTGACTTTATGAAAACACAAACGACATTTTAAAGATTTACTTGTTTTGTTTTTGTACATTTATTTAAAGATCACATATACTGTTTTTTTCACTGGTATTGCTTTTTTGGCGGTATATAAAGTTAAAAACATTATTTATTGGTTTCAACTTTTGTAACTTTCTGCAGATTCTAGAAGATAAAGACATTATGATTTATTTATATTTGCTATAACTATGATTTTTTATAATATTTATAAACAAAAATAATGATGCAGTCCTTTAAATCTTAAATTTTGATTCAATGGATGTAAAATTATTATCTTGTCACATGTGACACACTTTAATTAATGAGATGGAAAAAACACAGTAACACCAGTGATGCAATGAAACACCGAACATAATGACTTTCATTTATTCATTTTCTTGTCGGCTTAGTCCCTTTATTAATCCGGGGTCGCCACAGCGGAATGATCCGCCAACTTATCCAGCATTTGTTTTACGCAGCGGATGCCCTTCCAGCCACAACCCATTTCTGGGAAACATCCACACATTCCCATCCACACACATACACTACGCACAATTTAGCTTACCCAATTTACCTGTACCGCATATCTTTGGAATGTGGGGGAAACCGGAGCACCCAGAGGAAACCCACGCAACCACGGGGAGAACATGCAAACTCCACACAGAAATGCCAACTGATCCAGCCGAGGCTCAAACCAGTGACCTTCTTGCTGTGAGGCGAACGTGCTACTCACTACGCCGTGGCACCCCACATAATGACATGATGATCTTTAATGGTGTTACCCATTAGAAAAGTAACATTAGTAACGTTTGTCATGAAAATTGCTTTTTGCAATACGGCCTGACACCATTTACCTGTAAAAGCTTCATACTGTACGTAATCATTATGAGATAAATATGACAAATGTCTGATAACTGAAAAGAGACAGTGGAATCACAATGGACCTTTCTTTGTAGATTTTTAGAAAACAGAAAAATGAGTCAAGTTATGTCACCGGAGTGACTTTTATTTCAAAATAATAGATTTTATTAAACGGCAGCACCAGTAACAAAACTCCAGGGGACCACTACTTCATGTATTTTGTTATAATAATTTAGTTTAAACCATTTAGTTTTTAAAATGTCATCTGCATCCTGTTTTTGATCATTATGAATATATTATTGTATTTTGAATGACAGACAAATCTGTTTTTGAAAAGAAAGCTGGCTGTGGGGATAAGCAATTTTGTGCTGCTTGCAATTCTGTAAATAAACAACAATTATCACCAGTGCCATATTGATGACTCAAAAAGGTGTAATTATTCAAATAACATATTGTCTCCTTTTAAAATATAAGGACATTTTAAACCTAGGAGTATTTCAAGTGGATTATTTCTGAGTCTGAGGACAGAGAAATGGACATTTCTGTAGAATGAGCCGTTTGTTTAATGAATGGACCAAACTTTAAGTGATTACTTCATTGATAATCCTCTCTATGGAGAAGCGGACAGCACAAAAGAATCACTGAGTCAAAATTGACAGCCAAAGCAATGATTGCAGGAAATGTCATTACAGTTCAATGTAATTTAACAAGCACAGTTCCATAATGAAGCTTTAGGGAAACACACTCCAGATCTATCCAGTTTGTGAATCATTCATACTGGTTTCTTTAAACAAAAGAAATGATTAATTTACAATTGACTCAAAAGAGACTCACCTCTCACAGCAAATTTGATCATATATCATATTAATATTTCTAATGAATAAAGACTTCCAGTTCATCTGTAAACACACAAAGTCTTTTGACTTTATTAACTTTAATTCTCCTGAATGCAAAGTGAATTCTAGAAGAATATAATATAAGTTTTGATGCAGGTAGCCATCACTGTTCTGAGATGTTGTGCCCTTTTTCAGATTTATTAGTATGGCAAATACAGAGAAATAACATTGGTAATCTAAAATACTTTAAGGATGTAACTGTAATTTGGTTACCACCTATTTGATATGTAATTCTAACAAAAACAGATACCTCAATTTTGTATTTAAATATGTAATGACATTACTCTCATTGTTGTATGGTTAGGATTGGACAATAATTAGCCTAGATACAACATTTTAAAAATCTGGAATCTGAGGGTTTAAAAAAATGTAAATATTAAGAAATTGCCTTTAGACTTGTCCATAATAATTTTTTAGCAATGTATTTTACTAGTCAAAAATAAAATTTTGGTATATTTACTGTAGGACATTTACAAAATGTCTTCATAGAATATGATCTTTACCTAATATTCTAATCATTTATGGCATGAAAGAAAAATTTGTAATTCTGACTCATACAGTGTATTGTTGGCTATTCCGACAATGCTACACTTGCAACATTTTTTTCTGGTCCAGTGCCACATGAAGAATGTGTCTCACATGAAGAATGAAGTTACATGAATTGCTCAGGTGTGAGTTTTTCACTGACTTTAACATTGTAGAAATCTTGATGGTTCTGTGGGTCTTGTCTATAAAATCTGATTATTGTTTTGTATTTTCTATTGGATTGAAGTCAGGTGATTGGTTTGGCCATTCTACATCTTAGGTTTCCTTGGCTGTGTTTTGGATCATAGTCTTGCTGAAATGTCCACCCTGGTTTCATCTTCATCATCCTGGTAATAGATGTTGGACTGAAGCAGCTGATATACTATACTATACTATACTATAATATAATATAATATACAATGCATACCTGTCAACCTTGGGATGTGAAAATAAGGGATCCCCCCCACCCACCCCAAAATTAAAAAAAAAAACTGAAAAAAAATCCCCTTATTAAATATGTCCTTCTGGAGCTGTTTCACAGTAAATAAACAGTTAAACGGTCAGTAATATTTTTTTATATTATTATTTACAAAAGAAAATTCAATAGTATATGTTGGCAAACAGTTTAGCTTATTAAAATTAGCTGTTATAAAGAAATAGGATCAAGTTATCAAATCTTATTAATCTTTTCCTCACTGTATAACTTACACATTATGAATAAAGAGCAGTGAATGAATCTCATTTATTTAGATTTTTTTGTTTGATTACATTAAATAACAGAGGCGTCACTGTTATAAATAACAGAAATTTACATATATCGTTATAATGAAAGCATTCCATTGCTTTCCTAAAGTTTTATGCTCATTTAGGACAAAATTAGTTGTGTTTGGAAAAAAAAACCCCATCAAGATCGACATCTTTAGCTGTTATTATTATTAATTGTGTGTATATATCTGTTCAAACACAAACACAAAACCCAGTATCCACTTTCACTCTGCTTCTAATCGAGTGTACAGAATCCGTTTGGGAAACAGCGTCTGTTTATCACTATGGACGCGTCAGCTGAAAGTTACGCACCACTTTATGGCTGTTTTGAGGATTATATAGGAGGAGCGACGGCACCTGTAATAAAAAGGAAAGGGAATCCCGCCGTTTTTATGTTTACTTCAGAGTGTTTCATGCCTAAATAAAACGAAAGCACAGATATTCCAACAGATTTAAGAGCAAAGGGCGGCCCCTTGTGGTTCGGCGGTATGGGTTGCGTATAGGGAGGATCGGCTCTTTAATGTTTATTGACACCCGTCGGAGAACGACTGAAAATACGGGAGAAATACGGGAAAATACCTTTACGGGACGATAGCGGGATAGAACTGTAAAATACGGGAGAATCCCAGGAAATGTGGGAGGGTTGAGAGGTATGATACAATGAGAAAGGGCAGAGGGTTGCTAAAGAACTACTGAGCGATTTCAGCTGCTGTCTGGGCTTTCACTGCCTTTCTACTCCTCCCTTTCTTCATGTGTTTAATCCTTTTTCCCTGTGTCATTTCCTTTTATTACACATAACTTCATTCGTAAACTAATTGGTTTTGTTTTCTTTGTATATATGGATTTCGTTGGTTGGTACCAACATTTTCAAGTCAATGGCACCTTTAGAAATATCTTTTTATTAGAAAAATGGTGACGTGTTCAATACTTATTTTCCCCACTGTAACCCTTAATGGCATATTTAAATCCCACTTGAATGTTTATACGCAAGAGATGGTCCTACTGTGTCCAAAATGTTTCAAAAACATATGGGACAAGGTTTTCTGCCAGACAGCTGTCATTGTAAGTCAGTTACCAATTGTTTGTCCGAATTAGTAACTAGGGCGGGCCTTACCGATAGATAGGTCAATTGGATAATGACTCACAGTGTCAGCAGTAGTTTCTCATTGATCCCGGACAGACTGGCGATGAGACTCAGGATGAAGATGGCAGTTCCCATCCAGGCATGGAGAGGTTTCAGACAGACTCTAAAAGCCAAAGGGGTCCAGGGTAACAAGAACGCACAAAGACCCACAAACCACTATTTGGTCAGAGGAGAAAAGCACAGGAGACAAGCATCATTCCTTTGAAAACTGTTGGAGTAAAACATACTCACAGAGCTTTGTCAAGCATGAAAATAATTTGACGTGTCAGTTCTGAGGCCAGCCTATGTGTGCTATACCTGTAGAGTGAATAAGGCCACTGTGGAGATCCCAATCCAGCTGTGTAATGAATACAGATGAGGGATATTGTTGCCGCGGTGAAAATCAAATGCTGCGCACACGCCCACCACAGACAACACCACTGCCATAAACAACAGCCCTGCGTGGGACAACTTACACCTCCATCTGCTCCAGGTCAGAGGAACACGGTACAGGAGGATGGCTGAAGATGAGAAACAGACACACAGAGAGATAGAGGAAAGTAAATAAAGAAAACTGTAATAATACACATTCACAGCAAGTGTTTCAGACATGGCATGAATCTGCTACTGTACCATGATAAAACACTTACAGGAATTGCAATATAACTCATTCTTTAATTCATAAATTCTAAAAATATTAAGTAGTTCATCATTGGTAATAATATTAATAGTTTTTTAAGCATTAAATCATTCATTCATTCATTCATTTCCAGCTTAGTCCCTTTATTCATCAGCTTATCTAGCGTATGTTTTACACAGCAGATGCTCTTCCAGCTGCAACCCAGTACTGGGAAACATCCATACCCATTCACACACATACAATATGGCATATTTAGTTTATTCAATTTACCTATAGCACATGTCTTTGGACTAAAGTGCAAACTGGCCCAGCTGGGACTTGAACCAGCAACCTTCATGCTGTGAGGCAACAGTGCTAACAACTGAGCCACCATGTCACCAGGACTAAATCAGTACATTACAATGATTTCTGAAGGAACATGTGACACTGAGGACTGGAGTTACATATAATACTTTTTAAACCATAACACATTGCTTATTGTGACAAATTGTTGTGATTTACAGAAAATCACTTGAC
Organism: Danio albolineatus; assembly: GCA_903798035.1. Taxonomy (NCBI): domain Eukaryota; kingdom Metazoa; phylum Chordata; class Actinopteri; order Cypriniformes; family Danionidae; genus Danio; species Danio albolineatus. The sequence goes on from CAIGQQ010038251.1 coordinate 891,740, forward strand.
ATTTCCTAATTCTTTAAAAAATGAGTTCATGTTTTGTAAATATATTTTCATTGTTCATTTTTAGAACACACACACAAATTCTATATTTCTATTTATCTAAAAATGAACAGTGAACTTCGGTTTACAAAATGTGAACTCATGGGTTTATGAGTGTGCTCCTAAAACTATGAATGAAATCGTTCCTGAATAAGTTTTTTCTACTCATCTCCACATGCACAGTATGCCTACTGCACAGACAAATAGCCTTTATGACTCACTACACTGCAAATTAAATCTTGCAAACGCGGGTTAAAAGACTCTCCATTAGAGCACAGCTGTTTGTGTTTAATTAAATCCGTGTTACATCAATCCAAATTTAACCAACAGTTTGTATTCAATTTGGTGTAAAATATTACTCGCTGTAAAATAAGTATTGAACATGTCATGTTTTTTTCCTGGGAATAATTTTTTTAAAGGAGCTGTTGACATGGAATTTATATATATATTTTTTGTAATTATTTGTTAACTGTGGGCTACTTTTAATAACAGCACACTATTTGGGAAGTTTATTTATAAACTATTTCGAGAGGATCACATGCTTATGATTGCTTGCAGCTGGTCCCGCATTGTTCAATTTATGATTCATCAATCAGACAATAAACTTCTATAAATAGCCAAAGTTTCATATAACAGCCGTTTTCGTTTTGAAGAATCCCCCTTCCACCCCTACTCGTCCTGCTTTCCTAGATGAGTGGCACGGTGGCCCAGTGGTTAGCATTGTTGCCTCACAGCAAAAAAGTTTTTGGTTCTAGTCCTTACCAAGCCAGCTGACATTTCTGTGCAGAGTTTACACATTCATCTTCTTTATTTCATCTTTATTTGTATAGCGCAAAAAAAAAAAAAAAAAAAATTCTCCCCATGCTCACATGGGTTTCACGTGGGGTTCCCCTCACCACCCAAAAACATGCAACTTAAGTTAATTGACTAATCCCAATCAGCTCTACATAGATGCTCCAAGTATGTAGTTATCTCTTATGAGCAATCACTATCTGTTCATTAGCTACTAAAGCAGGGGAGTTCTCGAGATCTACCTGAACTCAAACTCTCCTCTCACCTTGCAAACGGGAGGGAGCCCCAGGCTCGAGGATCTTATGAGCTCAGGGCTCTCTCCCAGGACAGCATGCTAAACAAGCTTTATAATCAATCATCAGCTAAGTGTGAACTCTTGAAATAAGATAATTGAATCTATTGATAATTTTGTTTAATAAAATAATATGATACAAAAATTGTTACTGCAATAATATTACAAGTCACTGCTGAATTAAAGTATTCTAATGAATATAAAAAAGCGGTTACCACTTTATTTCGATGGTCCATTTGAGTATTAGTAGACTGTCTACTTAATATCTGTTGATACTGACATTCAACAGACATTTAACTGACTATAAGAAACTTTGCAAGTACATGTCAACTTACACTAACCCTACCCCTAACCCCAACCCTAATCCCAACCTAACAGTCTACTTATAATTTAATGAGAATAAGTTGCAATGTAACTTAAATTCAACAAAAGGACCATCAAAATAAAGTGAGACCAAAAAGTGTGACAGAAAAGAGTAAAGAGAATTATTTCTTCTCACCATTTCCATACAGCACTACAAGACTCGTCACCATCAGTACCGGGTGCCAGTTAAACTGCAGAAAAGAACCGTCCCAAGCAAATCCTCCCCTCCACGTCCCACTCCACAGCCACACAAAAATCACACACAAAAAACCGAGCCACACACTCAGCAAATAGAAGGGCACAAGTGAACGCATCTGTGTGTGTAAAGCAGACAACTGTATATAGTAAAGGTTTCATAGCAAACATATAGAATCGGTAATTTTATAATGTCTTTTAGATTTAGATCATCTTCAATAGCTTTATCATCTTCACCAACACTAACTGAAAGTTTTATAACATAAAAGCTTAAATTCTTCAATAAAAAAGATCCTAAGAAAGAAACAGAGAGTTGTAATATGTAACTCAGAAAAGAAAGGAAAAAAGACTTATGGTCTAAAGTCTTACCTTCCTATATTCCTGACATTCAGCAGACATATTTTTCCCTCCTCAGTTTGTGTCTTTGGCTTTCTTTTATGTGTCCAACCCAAGACAGATGTTCTGCAAGTCATGGTCATGCTGTTAACTTATTCAATGGCTGTGTAAAAATTAGTGGCGCCTCAGTGGTTGAGGAGACTCAGAAATAGTATTTGTGTGTTTTGCAGTCTTCTGATTTATATTAAATCTACAGTATAATCATTACAAAGGTTAACACATTAAAACATTTTTTTTCCTCCAAAAAGTTAACTGTAACCTAAGCAGCCTATTGTTTTTAAGTCATTGCTTTAGGGGTTGCTTACAAAACAATAATGATCTTAAAATGTAAAGGTTGATATCTTGTCATCCTCTTATTTACTATCTTAAATAATCAAACCTCATCAACATGGCAGATTGAGGCTGGAATGATCAATGATAGTCCAATATACAAATACGTTTTTATTAAATTTTCCATTAAAAGGAGTGACACAGAGATGTCAAGCAAGAAAATGAAACAAAAATGCACAAATAAGAAATGAGAATGTCCCAATCCTGTATTCTGCTGTTGTAAAGTAATGATGCATGGCTTATTCTTTACAAATTTCTTTTATTTTAAGTGACAATCTGTATGATAATAGTATCGATTTTAGTTATTTACACTTAGAAATCCATTTTAAAAAGTATGCATATTCAGGTCCACAAAAAATGTACTGTATAAAATCATTTTTAATTTATTTTGGGCAAAAATGCTGTCATGTAAATGTCCCATAGACCATTCAAGCACTTGCATCTACACAAAAAACTCAACTATGTAAAAGGCAAAAATCACTCCCACTAAAGTTTACACAAAAGTTCACATACCACTAAAGTTTAAGACAGAACAGTTCAATACACGTTTTTTTTTTTTAGTTTATTTTTGCGCTGTGTCATGGATGAGCAAGCACCACAAAAGCATTAGTGTCACTCTGATAAAGCGTGTTTTGTGAAATTTCTAATGTCATGCTATGTTCTTTCCCATAATGAGCTATCATGAGAGCAAAAAGAATGCAAATACAACATGATGTGTCTTTTTAAATGCCAGCATGAGACGAATTTATCGAAATGATATGTTTTCTCCATGCTAGAGAGAATAACTGATTATTCAAGAATTGACTGGGAGAATTTAGATGGATATGAATGTATTTATAGGCCATAATAAAAGTACAATATCTCATACTACAGTACACGTCCTTTATCTGCAAGTCACTGGCATTTGCATGACATCAAATACCACTGGCCATCAACTCTTATTGAATTAGAGCATTTGCCATATGTTTTCAGACTACAGAAGTCATGTGTCATGTTTTCATGGTTCTGGCTGTTTTTAAATCCCAAAATGTACAAAGGTCTACTCTGTTCTGATATTTATAGACTCTTAAAAGGAACTGATACGAATGCATTTACCAAAGAGAAGTAAAACTAAATAGTGGCGTACAACAACTGAGGATGGTTTTTGTGTATTGGAGGCATTTATAGACACATAGCATGATCATATATCATAGATTAAAATAGATGCTCCAGAAGGTATGGGCATGCAGAGAAAAACATGCTTAATGCAGATTTCTTTATCGTCCTCGTCCTCAATGAACAGTGATATATACTGGCTCTCCTGCCATGGAAGCTCACCGTTTTCAGAAACTAGGATACGGTAGTTTGGAACGTCGGGTCTAAAGCAGAACTTCTTCATTACAGAATCCGGCAGTGTGGTGTTTGTCACATCTTGGCCAGCATGTCTGGTAATGAAGGCTTCAATATCCAACTTCTCCTTGCTAATAAAGGCTCGCACATTCCTGCTGCTCCTGTTCTGCACGTTGGTTGTAGCGTTTTTGTTGCCCATTGTTTTCAGTGTGCCTGGTGACAGTACACAAATGTTAAACGCAAAGTAGTACCATCAGTAGAATTGTATATAGAACAGCTGCCAGACCTGAACTGAGGATGTCTTTTAAAACCTAACTAATATTCTGGATTTGAAATCAGGTGACTAAATGTATACAGAACTACTATTCATATTTTAAAAAGGACCTATAATGCAAAAATTACTTTTATAAAGGGTTTAAACACTGTTATGTGCATTGTAAAACCTGAAAATCACTAAATGAATTGAGTTAGATGAACTCAGAATTTCTTAAAAAGTTACTTTGACTTAATAAAAAAAGAGTTATGGTAACTAATAAACTGATAATATTAAGCAGAACTTAAACCAAACGAGTTATGAATTAATTCCTCATATTTTTTGTGTCAACTCTAATGCTTTAAGTTAATTTAATCTATTTATTCTAGTTTTTGTCAATAGCATACAACAAAATAATATTTAAACAAGATAACAAACTACACAGAAAATGAAGGTTCTTTATTGATATCAGTAGTTAAAAACTCAATTAAACTATTAACTCAATTAAAAAGTTGATATCTGTATCTGATAAGTAGATAAATATAGCACGTTATTCAGGCATTTGAACGTAAAACCCCACACATTTTCCCCTCAAGACCCACATGACAGTCGCAGAGACAGAAAAGTATCCCCAGATAAGCACTGCGAACTCATCATTCATTCATTTTCTTTTCGGCTTAGTCCCTTTATTAATCCGGGGTCGCCACAGCGGAATGAACCGCCAACTTATCCAGCATTTGTTTTACACAGCGGATGCCCTTCCAGCCGCAACCCATCTCTGGGAAACATCCATACACACTCATTCACACTCATACACTATGGACAATTTAGCCTACCCAATTCACCTATACCACATGTCTTTGGACTGTGGGGGAAACCGGAGCACCCGGAGGAAACCCACGCAACCACAGGGAGAACATGAAAACTCCAAACAGAAATGCCAACTGACCCAGCCGAGGCTCGAACCAGCGACCTTCTTGCTGCGCCACCGCGTCGCCCACACTGCGAACTACTTCGGCATATTTGAAAACAATATACTTTGAATATACTAGCTTCTAGTGTTAAAACAAAATGATTTTTTAAAAATAATTACACTTCATAAAAACAGTCTGCAGAAACACTTTGATTGCCATTTTCCCTTTGTACATCATCTGCCCATTAGTGACAATCTCTCCCTCGTTAGCATATAATGTTAGTCTTGTTTTTGAATATGCCACTATGCTAAAACAGGCTTTTGTAGCTCCGCCCTCTATTGAAAAGAAGGCTGGGAACACAATCTCATTGGAATTTAAGGAGACAGCCACTGGAACAATTAGGATCAAAGCCTAAAAGTGGCAGTTTCAAAGAGTTATTTAACATTATTTGTGGGGTATTTTGAGCTGAAACTTCACATCACATCAGAGACTTGTTTTAAACCTTGTCAAAAGAGGAATAATAGGTACCCTTTAATGTCAGGAAGAGCAAATGATCAATATTTGACTAGAAAAGTGTAGTTTTGTGTCCGGTTGATTGTTAGGCATAATAGACAGATGAATGAATGGATGGATTAATGGATAGACAGACAATAGATAGATAGATAGATAGATAGATAGATAGATAGATAGATAGATA
>CAIGQQ010038251.1:897346-914430 GCA_903798035.1 Danio albolineatus
GATAGATAGATAGATAGATAGATAGATAGATAGATAGATAGATAGATTCTAAAATGAGTTTTGCACTATTACTATAATTATCTGTAAACACTGTTAATACAACTTTATATTTCAAACATAAATGAAATGAAACTGTTCAAGATTCAGAAACATTTGTAAAAAAAATATATATAATAGCTACTCTATATTACACTCTTAAAAAAAAAGGTTCCTTGAGGTTCTATATAGAACCCTAGGGTTCTATACTTGGCCAGTAGAACCTTTTACCCAAAAAATGGTTCTATTTAGAACCCTTTGAGTGCAAAGAACCTTTTTGATTAAAATGGTTCTATAATGTGAGATTTATGACATAATTATATAGTAAAGATTATAAATAATAATAAGCTATAACACAGAAAGACAAAGCTTTTTGAGTCAAAACCTAATAAAATGACTGCTATGGTCAAAAACCTAATCAATGTATGATGGGATATTTGTTTCATGCAGGTTTGTACATTACCATATAACTAATATTTATCTATGCTTAATATTTAACATTTTTGACGAATTATTTTGTGAAATTAATTAAATAACCAGTTTGTTCATACTGTACAGTGTGTTGTTATGGTTTAATAAATTGTTTTAAACTAATAATCATGAAAAAGCCCTCTGGTGACGTCATTCATTGGTGGATTTTATACAGTCATTGGTGAAGAGCCTGGAGAGTGACGGTTAATTTTTGAAAAGGAGAACTCCGCTTTTGCAGCTCCATCATTCAGGTACGTTTTTACTCTTTTAAAACTATAATATTGAAATATTTTGTATTACGGGGTAATGTTTCTCTTCCCTTGTGTTATATGGTGACAGACTGAATAAGGGGTAACGTTAATATGGATTAATACTGTGCTTGTAAGTTTCTGATGGTCTCTGTCGACAGCCTTCGCTTCAGAAATCTGTCTCAAGCTGACTTTGCTCTGCTTTTTGTTCGAAATAAGTTACAGTTTCGCTTTATTTGTTTGTCAGTATTAATTAAAATATCAATAACAATAAAACAGGTGCGTTATTCGATGGCGGGATTGAAGCGCGTGCACGCTCTTTTAATGGTAACTTCTTATGAGCCGATTTCCGCTTTCGTGCAGTTTTTATCTCCAACCTTGAACAAACGAGTACTCCCAGCTTGTTCGTGTGTGAGTTTAGCCGAGTTTAACTCGGGCTAAACTCTGTAAAGTAGTGTACACGCCGGCTAGTCTGCATTAAAACCGCAAGGGAGCATGTCGCGCTCGTGCCCGCCCGAGTCTATGCACGCGCCCGCCCGCCCGAGTCTATGCACGCGCTATTGTGATGATTGCTAAGTGTATTATTGAAACCTTTTAAAGCCAAAACATATTTTAATAATCCATAGATAAAAGATCAGGTGTTATTTATGAAGGACATACAAACATGCAGGCTAAATGTATTGTGAAATGTTGAACCTTGTTAAATATAGGCTACATGTATATATTGTGCTAAATCAGTTTAAAATTCATATTTTAATGTATATCTTTCTTTTCTTCAAACAGCCTGGACACTGAACTGCATCGTAAATCTTGTGCTCGGTATGTATTATTGCTTTTAATTCTAAACAAACTGTATTAAGTATTATGAAATGAATATTATAAAAGACTTGAACATTGTATTGTAACCTGGGCTGCAGGACACAAATAGCTTTGAAGAGGAAGGATCCCAGCTTAAAGAAGGACATGCGTTACATCCATAATTGTGACACAATTATCATCAACAAGGACACCTGGTAAATATTGTATTTTATAACATGCATATGTCAGACTTGGTTGTTGTGTACTGAAATAATATATTTATCACATAAATGTTCTATCACTTATTGCTGCTGTTTTAATACAGTAAGAATATTAAGGTCATTGCTTATTAAAAAGTCCTGCAAAGAAAAAATATGTTTTAAAAGAAAGTGTAAATTTGCCTACAGGATACCTTGTTGCAATGTCTGCAAAACAAATTTAAAAATGAAAGGATTTCAGTGGTGAGCTCATCAATCATCTTGCAAAATGAAACAAATTAATGGGATGAAAAGGAAGTGAACTGTACTCTGAGGAACCTAACACAAGGCAAGTTCAGTTCAATACATTTTATGCCAAAGGTAGATTAATTCTGTATTATAAATTCATATTTCCACACTCTAAAATGCTGTCTTCCTACCTCAGATTGTGACTGACCTGGAATGCGACACCAGATACTCATAAGTCAAGAACCGAATGAAACACCCTTTTCCAGAGCACAGATTATGGAGGGGTTTGCAGAACTAATGGAGCAGTTTCTTCTTCTTGGAGTGCCACAGCTTGTGAGTAAACACTGTTACATTGTGTGCCAAATCGTTTTGCGTCCATGATGACTTTAAGAAACTTGTATTGCTGAAAATATGTCATTTGGAAACTTACACATGAAGTAAACAAAATGGTTTTTTGCATTTAGGATGCTGCATAGAAAACTTGGTGAAGAACACAGAAACATCTTTAAAAGAAATGGCCCAAAAAGGGACGGAAAGAAGGAAGTGCTCCATGACAGTTTCATTGGACCAGCAGAGGAAACCGCAGAAGGTAACTACACCCTATACTACATACTATTTGCCCCAAACACACACACACACACTCACACACACTTTAATTGTATTGATTATAACTGTAATTCTATTTGATGACATGTTAATTGGTTAAAAGTACTAATTAAAATATTGTTTTACAGAAATCCAAAGGTCCTACACCATCCAGGATTCAGCAACTCTCCTGATTCCACCAAGGCTTGAAGTGTCAGTATTACAATGGACAACACTCACTCGCTATCCTTCAACTTCCTCATTTATCAGAGGCACCACAGAGGAGTGAATCACCAACTAATCTGCCCTTTCCAGCCACAACCCAGCACTTGGAAACCCATATACTCTCTCATAGATCTACACACATTCACTCACTATGGCCAATTCACCTATACTGTACACATGCTTTTGGACTGTGGGGTCAACCGGAGCACCCAGAGGAAACCCACATGAACACTGGGAGAACTTGCAAACTCCACACAGAAATGACAACTGGCCCAGTCGGGACTCGAACCAGTGACCTGCTTGCTGTGAGGTGACAGTTCTAACCAGTGAGCCACTGTGCCACCCATGGACAAAACTATTTACCTTATAAGAGAGGCTGACAGACATGGACATGCTACAGGTTGTGGAATGGCTGTTTGCAGTGTTTTGTCTAATCATTCTGCAATGTTTTAGTGATGTTTCTTATTAAATTATGTATAAAAATGGATGTTGTGATGACCAATACATGCAGGTACCATCAACTTTTTGAAATTGTAGTGTTATTTAATAGATGTTTTGATTATTTGTGTATTGTTTCTATCTGCATTGTGATATATTTCTCTTCATTTTAGAGATGTGTGAAAGTTAAGTACTGTATTTGTTCAAACAGTAAAAAAGCTTATAAAAGTGAAATCATTACAATAACATTGTTGAATGCCATTAAACTGTTAAGGTAGATCTGCTGTCCAATGCAAAGTATGCAGAGGTGCGATTTTAAATATTTAAAAAAAGATTTTGTATAATGAATTGAATAAATTTAAACAATTTGAATTGTCTGGATTGGTTTTATTTTTTATTTATTAATAAGTTACAATAATTCATTAATACATAAAAAGAACCCTTAAATGGTTCTAAATAGAACCATCTAACTTGAATTCACAGAACCATTTGGGGTTCTATTTAATGAACCCTTAAAATGGTTCTATATAGAACCTTTTGGGGGTTCCATATATGAAGCGCTCGATAGAACCATTTTTGGTTCTATATGGAACCGTTTGTTTTAAGAGTGTAGAACACACTGACTCATCAGTGGCTTTAGATTAGATATTACACAATTGCAATTGTAAGAGGTGAAAACAAATATGTCATGAGCCCCTTCTGTGACCAACACTGATAAGGGTCTGACCTCCATCTGGGAGATAGATTGGCTTCTATTCTTTGACATCTTGTTGGCTATAACTGAAGTGCACACTTTGATTATTTCCATTGGTTTCTCTTTGTTACTTGTCCTCACACTACCCACTTTCCTCTCTGTCCTCCTTGAATAAGTGTTATTTGACTTTGTTCGAGAAGCAAAGGGTACTTCGAAAATGAAAGGCCATCCTTTTCTTTGTGCTCCTTCATTCACAAAACTGAAAGGCATCAATATTTCTCTGATCAAATGCACAAACAAGGTCACACACAATTCAAATGCATCTAGTGCAGTGTTTTCCCACCCCTGTTCCTGGAGGCACATCAACAGTACATATTTTGGATGTCTCCCTTATATCTCACCCATTTTTTAAAAGGTTTTAGTCTCTTCTAATGTTCTGGTGAGTTGATTCAGGTGTGTTTGATTAGTTTGAAAAGTTTAAAATGTGTTCTGTTGGTGGGCCTTCAGGAACAGGGTTGAGAAACACTGTTCTAGTGTACTTTAACAGCACAATAGTGAATAAACCTAAAAGACTAGAAAATTATTTGGTCTTGCAATTGTTTGCTCCAAATCTAGCATAGTAACATCATTCCTACCTCCACGAGTGCAGTTTCAGGTGTGTTTTCTGTTCTCAGTTCAGGTCAGATAGCAACTGTGTCAGATCCCTGGGAGACGTTTTTGAATACTTTGAATACAGATCGTCTGCACACATTTATAACAACATGCAAATGTCAAGTAACACTTCATTCTGTCACATGCTCACAAAGACCTTTTATAGCTGGAAGAAAAAAAGATAACAGCACTGTCATACTCTGGGCTTCTATTGTTACAGGACATTAGGGACCTACAAGACTTAATTGTAAACATTTTATCAATCAACGCATTCAATGGGAATCTAACATGACCTTCTCGTTATTAATAGTGCTAAGCTCTATTCATTGAGACAGCATTATTGGAAAGCACACAAAAAAATCAAGTAAATTTTATTTTAAATTAAAATATCACTTTGGCCCCATCCACATGGCAACAGGTCAATCCGCAAAAGTTTAATATTATTTTGCCCCTTTTGTCTGCAAAATTCCATCTTTACCCTGAAATGAACTGAGTGGGAAAATCTCAAAACGACAGCTGCCATTTTTTTGAACAACATACCACACAACCACAAGAAGGAAGAAATCCGCGTGTAAAAACTGGTAACAATTTGTTTATGTTTGTACTCCGCGCTCTGAAGAAGTAATTTCAGTTCAGTAATTAAGTAATTTCAGTTCAAATTCCTACACCTGCTCACTGCATTCTTCTTTAATTTTAGTATATTCTGAGGCTCTGTTTGTTTCATTTTACAGCGCCACACAGGGGCGCCGCTAAGGGGGGGAAAGTTAGGACGATTCTAAGGGCCCATGCACTCTAGGGGCCCCCAGAGATCTGATTTATAATTAATATCAATACTATAATGTAATATAAATTATTAATGTATCTCTAAATTACAAGTAAAACTATTTATTAGGAAAAAAACGGCTCATATCGGCCTCTCGTGTCTGTCACTGTCAAATTGCACCCCCTCCTTTCACTGTATGGTTCAGTCCGTCAGTAGCGGGAAGAGAGTTGATGCTATGAGAGCGATCGTCAGGTAAACTGTCAAAGCAGCGATGGTTAACACAGATTAAATCCGGTCATCAAAAACGAAAAGAGAGGCTACAAAAAGCAGAGAGAGAGACAAAGGGACGGCAGTTGCTATCGCCGGTTTTTTTAAAGAAAGGTAACGTTATGTCCATTCACAGAGCTTTCGTTTTGCGGTAATAATAGCGCCGCTAGTTTAATTTATTTCGCTAATGATGAGCTCTATATATATATATACGCCCTCACCCGCTCTTCCCTACGAAGTTCCCCAAACTCATCTCCCAGTTGAAGAAGCAGGTAACTGAGATCCTGCCTTTAAAAATAGCATGTGCATTGCAGTAAGTTTTAAGTATTAATTTCACTATGATATTAACTTAATTGTTGACGTGGCCACTATTAAATGACTGCTATTTTTCCACAATGTTGATTATGTAGAATGATATTAGTTATAACAGCAAAGCAAACATAAAACTGAAAGACAAAACTTTAAATATATCAAGTTAGGTTTCCTTGAAAGATGATGATCTATTAAATTTTTTTTTGCCCAGTGGACCATTTCTAGTAATATAACTGATTAGTCAAACTCATACCATATCAGCAGAATAGTGTAAAACAATATCTCAATGTCCATGCAGACAAGTTTTTAATTAATTATGTATCTTTTAAATATGGCATAGCCAGGATGCTCCTCGAGCCAGTCTTTTGAGCCTAGATCGTTAAAGTAGAGCCCATAGTGAATGGCGTAATTTAAATGTAATAAATCTGCAGAATTCTGTCTGTATTACTTTACTGCATGTACTCAGTTAGACAAGCACGTGTGTAAACACACACACATACAGATATACACATATACACATATTAGCCCCCCTTTAAATTTATTTTTATATTTTTAATATTTCCCAAATGATGTTTAACAGAGCAAATTTTCACAGTATGTCTGATAATATTTTTTCTTCTGGAGAAAGTCTTATTTGTTGTATTTTGGCTTGAATAAAAGCAGTTTTTAATTTTTTAAAAAACATTTTAAGGTCAAAATTATTAGCCCCTTTAAGCAATTTTTTTTTCTCGATAGTCTACAGAACAAACCACTGTTATACAATAACTTGCCTAATTACCCTAACCTGCCTAGTTAACCTAATTACCCTAGTTAAGCCTTTAAATGTCACTTTAAGCTGTATAGAAGTGTCTTGAAAAATATCTAGTCAAATATTATTTACTGTCATCATGGCAAAGATAAAAGAAATCAGTTATTAGAGATGAGTTATAAAAACTATTATGTTTAGAAATGTGTTAAATTGGTGAAAAAAATAAACAGGGCTAATAATTCTGACTTCAACTGTGTGTATATATGCACATAAAAATGTAAAATTTTCAGTAAATATTTGATTACTGTTCCTTTTTTTGTACTACGTTTACATTTGAACAATAAATCATCTGCTAGCTACAGTCATGTAGTTTCTCTTACTAAATACTGATAAGTAGTGTACAAAATCAATAATAAACTGCATAAGTCAGTATAACTACATCGAAACTATATAACTACATACAAAGAGTTTGGATAGCTAGCTTGGTAGTAGGGGGCCCATCCTCATATTTTTTCATGGGGCCCAAAATTGCTAGCGGCGCCCCTGGCGCCACATACAAGTGGGGAGCCATATTACACCATTTTTAACCTAGTTTTCTAGTTTCTATGTTGACGCTGACATTTCATGAAATGATACATTTATGGACACTAGAGCTGCATGGTTAATGGAAGAAAGATCGTGATCTCAATTCAACCCCCTAGACCAGGGGTGGGCAAACTTGATCCTGGAGGGCCAGTGTCCTGCACAGTTTAACCAACTCTAATCAAACACACCTGCTTATAGATTTCTAGTGATCTTGAAGACACTGATTAGCACATTCAGGTGTGTTTGATTAGTGTTGGAGCTAAACTGTGCAGGACACCGGCCCTCCAGGACAGAGTTTGCCCACCCCTGCCCTAGACAATCTTTATCCAGCATTTCTACGTTGAAAGAGTCACATACTGGTATTTATAAGGCATAATTCACCCAAAAATGTCCTTTCTGTCTTCATGTAATGATGTATTCGCGGCCGTGAAATCACACGTGATGTGAGCTGGCCGTGAGCTGTTACCACAAAGTTGGCGGGAACACTCCTGTGAATGATGTCTACTTTATTGAACAGAACCTGCATAGGCTGTGAATAACAGGTAATAAAGTTGAAAATAACATTCAGTTTGTTGCACAGAGTGATCGTTTGGCAGCTGCGCAGGAAGTATGAACCACACAGTGAAAATGAAACAAAAAGTAATGATTACGACAAGCTTTTTGATACATTTTTCTTTCATAGCGAACACAGAGTGTTGTGCATTAGAATAAATGTTTAACAGTGTCAGTATAACTATAGCCTATATATAATGTTGAATATAATGCAATAGGGAATATATGATAATGACAAATGTCTGATTTTACCAGTAGAAAAAATGGTCTAATAATGTTGTCAATGACAGATTGCAAGCACGTGTCTCAAACATAATAATTCAACATCAGAATTATGAATAGTTGTATTCTGACGTCATCAATTTACTGTGCATTAATGACCAAGACAATCTTAAAGTCTGTTCAAATCCACCATTCAAAGTCTATTCAAACTTTAGCATTTTAACCAACAGTAGACCTACACATAATATCATTGTTGCTGTTTTATCATATGTTTGAGAAATAACAATAATAATAGCCTACTCATATTAACCTTTATTTTACATCTATAGAATTGTTAGAAAATCATGATCTTCATTAAAAAAAAAATATATAAATAGAATAAATCACGATTCTCATTTTAGCCAGAATCGTGCAGCTCTAATGGACACAGAACATTTCCAATCCACAATACGAACATTGCCTTTGGACATAAACTTTGTTTTGTTAGTTTACAATTACCTACATTCAGTAGTATCATGGAGTATCAGGAATTAACTGGGATAAGGTCAAAATTAGAAAGCCCTTGCACAACTAAACAAAACCTTTACCATCGTTATTGATTAAAATGCTAGGTTTGCTCACAAACTTTGGTGTTGAACCAAAGTAGCGATAAGGATTTATTTAGCATTTCTGCCAGAACTGTTGGCATTTTTATTGCAATAGATAGTGAAACTGTAAATGCTGAAAACACACACCATTTTTTTTTAAATCATCAAGCCATTCCTTTTGGAAAGCACATGGTTGGGAATGGTTTTATTTTTCGGCATGATAATAATCCCAAGCCAAAGACAAAAACAGCTCATAAAATACCAAGAGTCACGAACTGGACTCCATAGAGTCTAAATCTGAATATTATCAAGGATCGTGAAATTACCTGGACAAAGAATGAAAAAAATCTAAATCAGGGGTGTCCAAACTCGGTCCTGGAGGGTGGGTGGGTGGGTGGATGGATGGATGGATGGATGGATGGATGGATAGATAGATAGATAGATAGATAGATAGATAGATAGATAGATAGATAGATAGATAGATAGATAGATAGATAGATAGATAGTCCTGCTGAGTTTAGCTCCAACCTGCTTCAACACACCTGCCTGGACGTTTCTTAAATATGCAATAGGACCATCGAAATAAAGTGTTACCATATTTTGTTCTAAATTTGGCTGTGTGCACATATTTCTATAGTACTTTTTTTGTATTTAAGATGAATTAAATGTATAAATACAGTGTTGTGCAAAAGTAAAGAAATTTGAAAAGTTCAGACGCAAAAACCATCTGAACATTTTTTCTAAAATGAGCATTTTTCTCAGGTTCCTATGTGTAGGTTTAGTAATTTTAATTTTATGACATAGAATAGATTATATGTATTGCCTTTTGAATGTGAAATAACGGAACATAAAGATAGGAGACTGAGAAAATGCACATTTTAGAAGAACATTTCAGATGGCACTAGAGATTTTTGCATCTGAACTCTTCATTTGGACCACTTTTAGTGTGTTTTAAGGAGTCAAGTATTTCAATATAACACAATAAGTCATGTGTAGCCATGAACAGTATGAGTGGCAGAGAGCAAAGATAAGAGCTGATCACATACACTCAGCTGCTTCCACACAGCTGTTGGGAAAGAGCCACGATGAGACTACACCAGCTACTCAGCTTCGCCTCAACATGCATGTACGTGTGGGGTGCGATTTTTCGGCCAGACCACCGTAATGAAAAGTGGAGCCATTGTGAAGGACACTTTTACAAAGGATGGGCCCACGTTCTGCTGCTTCTTAAAAAAGCTTCTGTGGATTTTTGCTGCAGGTGCCATGAAGAAAAATGCGTTTCCATTGCTAGTTTTCCAACCTTAAAGTTCGTGCCAGTTTTCTGGGCATATCAAATTGGCCATATGGGGGTCTCCGATTTATCAGAGCAGGATCTTCTGAAGAATATCGCGACTTGGTTTATATCACCAACGGTAAGGTCTTGCTCTTTTATAATGTAAGCATGTCTCTTATGTAATAAAAGTAAGCATAATGTTATTACCAACTACACTCTGCAGTTATATATAGGTATATATATATATATATATATATATATATATACTTTTAATAACTCCTTTTGTATTCTGTATAGCCAACATTTTGCTCAACTATTCTTTCAAGCACTTTTTAATTTACATTTCTGTCAGATATCATTTGACAGATAAAAGCATGAAGTCAAGATGAAAATAAAAAATCCAATTTGCATATTTAAAGTGGAATTCAAAGCAGTACCAAGTGACCAAAAAGAAACGATGTGCTTGATCACTGAATATTTTAATAACGAATGAATTATTAATTTCAGGACTATCACAGTCTAGAATTAAGCGTGATCTTGTAAAATGAGATTTGGTCATTTTTTCTTCACCCTTATTATATCTGTCCTTGTTTCTTTTGGCTCCTGACAGGTAATTGAAGATCTGCTGAGAGGAAAGTTGCGAGCACTCCCTCTTCGAGTCACATCAAAACCCTCCTCATCAACCACACATGTATTAAGTGGTGTGTATCATCTCAATGAGAAACACATGGATAAATTGGGCAACTGGGAGAGCGCGGGCTACATTCGTTGGATCACGTACCACCACACAGATGAAAAGGGCTTTACTTTTGAAGGAGCACTTGTCCAAAACAGTCAGGACAGATGTAAGTGGAAATGGATGAAGTTAAAGCAACTGATTGCGATCCTTTCCGGAGTCTTCATGGCCAAACCCATGCAAAACCTCTTCGATCGTAGAAACGTGGGACATTTCGACTTGAAAGGCTTAGATGAAATTCCTGATGGCTTTGAGATATGGGAGTACTTAGACGCTGTCATGCCGTGTGTAAAAAAAATGCAAGTCAAAGAAGCAGAACGGGACGCTTCACAAGTGACAACGAGCAGCAAACCCCCCTCAACATCAGACAGGATTGCAGGCATTTGCTCTGTGCTCATTCACCGCACCAGCTCCGGTCTGAAGAGATGCCTTGAGAGGGTGATATTAGAAAAAGAAGAATACACCACCTCTTCATCGCTCTTGCATTCCTCAGTCAGTGGAAAACCACATAACGCCAGGTCAGAGTATTGGACGCAGAGCCCTCTTCAATAAAACAAAGTCATTAATCACAGCAAATACACCACACAAAAGACACAGCAGAGTTGAATTCATTACAGAAAAAACATTCAATTCGGCTATTGATCTGAACCACTTACTGTGGAACCTGTAGGATAAGATAAATAACATGTATGAAACGGCGCAGAACAATCATGGATAAAAACACATCATACCAAATTTTCAAGGGCAATTTTACCAACAGGAAACGTGTGCTGTTCATTCTGTCCTATATGAAGTTCATTATTTCTCTGAGTTAGGGCTCAATTGTTTATACTTTTTTGCCTCAATCCATTTGGCAACATCAAACATCATGTTCTTAATATTTTCTGGTATAACCCTTTAACTTACGCACCATGAAAACATGCTTGGATTGCATTTCTTAACTCCTAATGTCGCTAGTTCACACACTCAATGCATTTTCTTTCAACACATCCCATAGAATTAATACATATACCATAAAAAAATCTGAAAATGGGTGTAATTGTAAGTGTAAAAGATATTAAAAATAAAACCTTTTTAAATACTAAATCCCCTTCTTTTTTTTTGAAGTATGCCATAAAATATTTCAGATTCTTATTTATTTATAATTTTTTTTACAATAAAGGCAAAATCAAGTGTAGTAGTGCAACAGGATTATGTTTGTTTGATTTTTTTTGTAAATTAACAATGCTGTGTGTGCAAACCATTATATAAAACAGTCATTCTTTTAACTACTTTTAATTACTTTAACAGTCTTTATTTAAAACAGTAAAAACATGGTCAACCATTTGGTAGAGCGGCAGTCAAAGGGTTATTCACATATTGTAATTGTTAGAAATCAATGTTTTTATCGCATTGTGAATTCAAATACAATAAGAAAATTACTGTATGTTGATGACTTTTTGTGTGTCCTTGGTTTGAAATGACAAATAAATAACTTTGAAATCAAACCTTTGTAAGTTTCATGATTATAATTACGTGGGGAAATACAAATGAAGATTGGTAATGCAATGGGGAATGCATATAAAATGTGGGAAATTGCTTTTTCAGTTCAGTATTAGGGGACGTTTACATGACACTCTTTTAAACTAAAATGAAAAACATTTTCTGTTTCAGCTGTTCATTTACAGGACAACAGTTGCTTTGGGGGCCTAAAAACCTTTTTAACTGGTCTTGGTGACAAAAGTGACTTCGCCAACTACTGGCTTGGCATGCATAATACAGCTTTTTTGACAGTTTTCACAGATCCATGTCAACAAATAATTTAGACAATGTTTTCAGTCCATCAAATATATATATATTAAAAAAAATGTTTGTTTTCAATCATTTCCATGCACCTACTTTTTGGAACATTCTATGATACTGCATTTAAAAAGCGCATCAAAAAAGTAATGTGACTTTGGCTTAAACATTTTCAAATGTTTGTTGTATTAATTCTATAAACAGCTTAATAAAATGCCATCCACAATTTTTTTATGGTTATCAGGCAAACACCTCCAAATGCAAGAATGTGATTTTCCCACTGCCGGTATAAATGTTTTATTTTATTATTCTAATTTCAAACAAGTTTACCAGGAAGTGACTATTTTCTCACTTGCACATTCCCTTGTGCTTTATTCACAAATGTTATCCAATATTTTAATTTTGAACATAAAGTAAAGCTTTGCAGTTTTGGATTGAAGCATAGCTGTGTAAATATATCTTAAATGCTTGTAAATAAAGAGAAAAAAAATATATATATATAAATAATATACTAATAACTTTCACAGCATTACATACCACAGTTATGTTAATATTGAGTGCTTTTAGTAACATTTTCATTTATAAAGGGAATTAAGTGAGATCATATTGTGTGTGTGTTTGTATTGCCAATTGTGCTGGATTTTGCTCTTTGCTTATTTTGCCTGGCCTATAGTAAAATGGCACATTGAAATAAACTGGAACTGTAAGATGATAGTCCAGCCTAACATAGATATGTCTTATCTTATGTATATAGTAAAACTCAGAAATACAAATGAATCAAAGATAAGGACATGGTGTGACCATCTTGTCAAATGGCCTAAAGTAGTAAAGGAAATGCTGCTGGAGCCGATGGAGTGATGAAGTTATGCTGGTTTATTTTGTCTCTCTTTACTGTAGTTTCTATGCCTCCTGACTGTAATAGGACTCCGTTTCAAAACACACTGTGCCAGGACTGGGCTCGACTTCAGTCTACACTTAAAAACTATGGCCGCATGTGCAGATGCTTTATAGTAAAGTGTTTCTACATCGCAGAAGTGCGCAGGATCAGTAATATGCCATGCATTTGGATTAACAGAAGGCATCATAAAGAAAATATAAAGACATCAGTTTTTTCACCAAAGGTAAGCTTTCATGATGTCAATAATTTACATTAAATGTCTATTAATAGATTTTTCTCTTTGGTGCAACCAAACTATAGAGTAAAATATAAGTAAAACTTTAGTTTAAAGACCAAGTTTCACTAGTGGCTCACAACTGGCTGTTTGTTTGCACCTGTAAAGCACATATTCTGCATGATTTTATTCTATATTCCTAATTCTACCCAATACCTTAAAGACAATTAATAAGCAGCACATGTTTATTGAAGCAAAACCATTAGTAAATAGTTGGTGGTTTTTTAATAGCGAGAAATTTTGACTATTAGTACTAATATTTTTTTATTGAATACAGACCAAGACCGTACAAATGAATGCATTCAATGAAAAATAAGACCACAGACATCTTCATACAGCCTGTTTGTCTTAGTCTGTGTATATTTCAAAATTATATTTTATAACATACGTTATAGTATAATATTCTAAACATACTCAAAATCAAACTTTTGATTTTTCTTTAATATTGCAAATTTACTGTTAATTTACTCACTCTCCATCCATCCAAACATAGGTCACTTTTTAAAACAGAACTTAAAAAAATATCTATTTTTAGCTGAAATTGTGGTGCTTGTCGAATAATTAAAAAAGCAATAGCTACCAGCACTTTAAGATAATAATAAAGAACAACAACAAAAAATAATAATAATAACAAAGAACAATAAAATACAGGCAAAGCAAAATTCATATCAGCAGCTCCTGACAAACATTGAGGGCTCTGAATCTGAAGCACAGATCTGTGCGAGCGCATTATTTATAACAGTTATAATGCCATTGCAATAAAAGCACTTACTATATTTCCAATTTCCTCACAGATTATTAGAAGCTTGCTACATTCATCTAAACAACACAGCATCACTTCAAAAGCATGCCTTATAATTGGCGTCTTTCATATTAAAAGAAAATCTGTCACAAAACTGAACAAGCGTCTAAAGGAAAAGCCCACTAACTGGACCACTGACAATCATTCAGGCCAAACCACAGATGGATTTCCAGTGGACACTTTTGAAAAAAGAAGTTTATGGGAGCAGGTGTCAGATTTAGCTAAGATGCTAAGGAATGCCTTCCCATCTGCCACACGGTTGAGAATATTTTTTAATCAAAAGGGTTCAACCATCTGTCCCATTCGTCAGCCTACAAGATATCCACAACCGCAGCAAGCAGCAGAAATCAAAATGAGCGAGTTAGAGGAAAGTGCAATGAAAGTTGCATCCAATTTGAGTAATGGCGCTGTCATCCATATGGAAAAAATATTGAGGTTGTTAGGAATGGGACTTGTTGGAAATGAAGACATTTTCCAAATGAAAGCAAAGGACAGTATGTCTTCAGAGAGTAAATCAGATGGCAACATTTTTGTGACAGACGAGATCCCAACCAACATCTCAGTTCAAAACAACATCACTGCAACTGTCTCAACACACAGAAAACATGTTTCCTCAAAATTCTTTAGGCAAAGAAGAAGCATATGGAAACAAAGTCCAACAATGGTAATAACAGATGATGCATCTAAAGTAAGTAAAGACCAGGCAACCTTGCCGTTCAGTCAAACTGCTACAAAACCACATAATGCAAATGATGAAACACAAGAATCAAGCATCATAGAAAGTTTTGTTACACAAAGCAATACTGAAAATATTGAAAAGGAAAAGGAAAGTGAATCAGAAAGTCTGTCCGCCTCCGGAAAATATGTAAACACTGTCACACTTACAAAACAACAGATGGGAATTACAACAGTGCTGACTAAAACAGACTGTTCAGCAGAAATGGAGGGACCGTTGGCGGAAATTGATGAAAGTGAGAAGAAACCATCTTTAGAGAGCAACAGAATTAGGCCAACAGTGGGAGAAGTTCCTGAAACCACAACTGATGGTGAAAAAAACCCAACAGGCTTCCCTGGAATTAGAACAGCATCAGATAAAAGAAACACTGCATCTAGTAAACAACAGGAGATGAAATCCACTGGGCAAACAAAGCATAGGACAATGTTAGTCACAAGGCAACCTGATATTTTAATGACAGAAACACCCAGCACAAATAAAGTTACCCAGACTACCTCCAAAGAAAATGCACATAATGTCATGCAAACACAAAAGGATACTAAAATGACAAAAGAGATTTCTGAAACAGAATGTACAACAGAAATTGAGATACCGTTACAAGAAGAAATAACATCATTGAGGATAATAACTACGAGGTCTGATGAAAAACTGTCAGAGCAATATAATTTAAACTCACATCTCGGCACAGAAGGTACAAATAAAGCAGGGGCACCAACACATTCCAGAGGAATTGAACATCCTGCTAAAGTAAATGAACATGGAAGAGAAACGACAACAAAACATCACGAAAGAGAGGATACATATGTAACTGAGATACAAGCGGCAGATGAGAAAAAACATCTGGAGAGCACAGATATTGCATATGTTAAGAAACAGTCAGAACCTGCTGAAATAATTTCAGTAATTACTGAGGCAGCCATCATACATAAACCAGTGACACCAACAACATCCACAAAATGTTTAGGTTTTAGAGGGACAAGAAAAGAGACAGAAATGACAACAGAGACTCCTGTAACTAAATGTACAAGCGAAAATAAACAACAAACAACATCAATGACAAAATCTATGTCAAATGAAAAAACACAGACAGAACCTGCTGAAAGAACTTCAGTAAATACTGAGTCAACCATCACACACAAACCAAAAATGCCAACAACATCGACAAAAAATACAGAAGATTTCATAGTGACAAGACAAAAGACAAAAATGAAAACAGAAACTCCTAAAACTGAACCAGAAACTCTGAAAGCAGTAACAGAAATTCAATCTACAACAGAAGTTAACCAACAAACACCTGAAGAAACAACATTGATAAAATCAACAATGTTTCATGAAGTAAGACAATCAGAACCTGCTGAAATTATTTCAGTAAATACTGAGTCAACCATTATACATGAACAAGTAAGACCAACCACATCAACAAAATATAAAGATTTGACAGTGACGAGACAAGTGACAGCAATGGCAAAAGAGACTTCTGAAACTGAATGTACAACAGAAATTGAACAACAAACACCTGAAGATAGAATATCACAAACAAACTCTACAACGTTTTATAAAGAAAGACAGTCAGAACCTGCTGAAATTATTTCAGTAAATACTGAGTCAACCATCACACATGAACCGGTAACACCAACCACATGGACAAAATATAAAGAAGATTTTACACTGACAAGACAAGTAACAGCACTGGCAACAGAGACTCCTGAAACTGAATGTACAACAGAATATGAACAACAAACACCTAAAGAAACAACACTGATACAATCTACAATGTTTCATGAAGAAAGACAGTCAGAACCTGCTGAAATTATTTCAGTAAATACAGAGTCAACCATCACACATGAACCAGTAACAGAAACTCAATCTACAACAGAAATCAACCAACAAACACCCGAAGAAACAACACCTATACAATCTACAATGTTTCATGAAGAAAGACAGTCAGAACCTCCTGA
>CAIGQQ010038251.1:926289-954285 GCA_903798035.1 Danio albolineatus
ATTCTGTTTTGTGTTTAACAGAAGAAAGAAGTTAATAAAAGTTTAGAAACACTTGAGAGTAAATAGTGAAGAAATGGTATTTTTTGGATCATTTCCAAATCTAATTTCATTAATCTGGAATTGGATGATACAGTAAATTCACTTTTTTCATCAGTTTATTCCATCAGTTCATTGGCTGTTTTCTCATTTCTGACTCACTCATTCACTTACTGCTTCTCATTAATTTTTCTGGGGGGGTCCACAGGAGATTTCCTCTGCAAGTTAATACCATTCCTACAAGTGACGGCTATCTCGACCAGCATGCTTACCATGACGTGCATTGCCGTTGAGCGTTTCCAAGGAATCCTTTATCCTCTGCATGTCCGCAACAGCTACTTTCTCTGCCATGCCTTCAAGATGCTGGGTGAGTTATAGAGAGAAAGATTCGAAGGGTTTAGATGAGTGCTTTTTAAAAATCTCATCCAATAAATAGCAGCCAAATTTCACATTGCTCATACATTACAATCCATAAAAACCTTGTCAACTACTAAACACATTTCACATAACCACAGATCATTTTTGACGACCATTGCTAAATTTAAATGTTGAAAATAATGCAACAATAAATGAATTTTTAGTACATGCATTGAAAGTATAAAGAAAGGGTGTCCACTTATACATATTAAGTGTAAAACTGTGTGAATACTGTGTGTTTTATCACTAATAATATAATATAATATAATATAATATAATATAATATAATATAATATAATATAATATAATATAATATAATATAATATAATATAATATAATTTTATTAGGTACACCTGTCCAACTGCTTGTTAATACAAATTTCTAATCAGCCAATCACATGGTAGCAACTCAATGCATTTAGGCATGTAGACAGGGTCAAGACGATCTGCTGCAGTTCAAACAGAGCATCTGCATGGGGATGAAAGATGATTTAAATGACTTTGAACGTAGAATGGTTGTTGGTGCCAGACAGGCTGGTCTGAGTATTTCAAAAACTGCTGATTCACTGTGATTTTCACGCACAACCATCTCTAGGGTTTACAGAGAATGGTCTGAAAAAGAGAAAATATCCAGTGAGTAGCAGTACTGTGGGCACAAATGCTTTGTTAATGCCAGCGGTCAGAGGAGAATGACCAGACTGGTTCAAGCAACAGTAACTCAAATAACCACTCGTTACAACCAAAGTATGCAGAGGAACATCTCCGAAAGTACAACAAGTCCAATCTTGAGGCGAATGGGCTACAGCAGCAGAAGACCACACCGGGTGCCACTCCTGTCAGCTAAGACCAGGAAACAATTCGCACAGGGTCACCAAAATTGGACAACAGAAGATTGGAAATATGTTGCAACATTCGAATGGTAAGGTCAAAATTTGGCATCAACCGTTCAGGCTGGTCATGTAATGGTGTGCGCAATGTCTTCTTGGCACACTTTGGGCCCATTAGTACCAATTGAGCATCATGTCAATGCCACAGCCTACTAGAGTATTGTTGCTGACCATGTCCATCTCTTTATGATCACAGTGTACCCATCCTCTGATGGCTACTTCCAGCAGAATAACGTGTCATATTATAAAGCGTGAATCATCTCAGACTGGTTTCTTTAACATGACAATGAGTTCACTGTTCTCAAATGGCCTCCACAGTCACCAGATCTCTCAATCCTTTGATGTGTTGGAACGGGAGATTAGCATCATGGATGTGCAGCCAACAAATCTGCAGCAACTGAGTGATGCTATTATGTGAATATGGACCAAAATCCCTGAGGAATATTTCCAGTAACTTGTTGAATCTATGCCACGAAGGATTAAGGCAGTTCTGAAGGCAAAAGGGGGTCCAACCCGGTACTAGTAAGGTGAACGTTATAAAGTGTCCGTAAAGTGCAAAATTCCCTATATTAGTGCAAATTCCCTATATTTAATCCTTTATTATAAAAAAGTTAATTAGTTAATAATTTTTTCAGATTTTTTTTGCAGAAATAACTGAACAAATAATATTTAGGTACAATGTGGGGGAAAAAAGCAAACACACATTTTAGTTTTTTCTGATTTTCTTACAGTTAAAAACTAGTCACACACAATCTCAATATTTTTTCATTTTTCCAAGTAGAATAAAAAAATTATCAGATTTAGTGAATTCATTTAGCAGTTTCTAAACTTTATCTTGAAAGCCGAGACGACAGTAATAATAAACTTCTAGAAAATAGTACATATTTTTAGCTTTCCTTTATATTGAAAGAAAGAAAAGGTGCAATTTGTGTTTTTCCTCATTTTGCAGTGAGCGTATGGCTGGTTGCCCTGGCGATTGCTGCTCCCATGTGGTTTGTCCAGAAAGTGGAGGTAAAGAAGCAACATTCTAAACAAACTAACATCTACTTGACAATTTCCTTCCCTACATCAATGTTATGAAGACTATTTGTACAGTAAACAAGCACCCTCTGCTTGGACATATAATTTAACAGACAAAACTCAAGCCATTAACAATCAGAAACACAGTAAACCGAGCCAAAGACATCAGTAGTCATCTGAAACAGCTGCATCTATTTGAGGAAAAAAAAAACACACGCCATAGTTCTTATTGAATTTATAAAATGGTTTGCAATTATTACACCAAAAGACGCATGAAAGAAACCGAAAAGGGTGCTGATGGTTTAAATACCTGTATGAGCTGAACATCTTAACTCTTTGACTTAGTCATTTCCATGCATGAAAGCTACTGCCAGAAATAGCAGATGCTCCTTGAATTAAATTATGTGCCAGAATAGACCGTTGAGGAATTTAAATGCAAATCCCATTATGTTTTCATTGAAGTAATAATACCTGCCACTTATCATGTTAGTGTTTTTGCTTTTTCTTTGTTGTCTTTGCATGTGCATTTTCACATTTACTGTAAAGCTGTTATTTTTTTTCTCAAAACCATCTTGAATGTAACAGTCCAATCAAATGATTATCAATGTCATGTTGTTTCCGGCCGCAGATATACAGTACATCACCAGAATAATCAACAGCTCTTTTTATCTATCAGCATGGCAAGCCTGTCTGTAAATCAGACCCTTATAATTAATTCAGCAAGTTTATTATGAACTATAAAGATGTTATGAGCAGCATTATACAATATTAAATGACAAAAAAAAAATCATTAGATTAAATAGCTGACATATTTAGTTGCCTTCCATCTGTCAAATGTTGTTTTAGACATAAACAGGAAAGATGATAACGGAGTAAGTGACTACATAATACTTTTACTGTTGTTGTTGTTTAACTATGCAGATGAAATATGACTTCCTATTTGATGTCCACCACACCTGTTGTTTGGAAGTATGGCCAAGCCAGCATCAGAGGAGGGTGTACACTACCTGCCTGTGTGTGTTGGTGTTTCTGGCCCCATTGGCGACTATGGCCATCCTCTACTGGAAGATCATGAAAGAGCTCTGGGGAAATCACAAAGTCCATGACATCATGTTTCAAACACTCCCAGGATCTGAAATCAACAAGATTACCAGGTTAGTCTTTGGCTATGAACACTGTTTACATTTCTGGCCTCTCAGAAAATGGGGCTATCATAAACTTCTATTGTGTTGACTGAAAACTGTAACGGTTATACACTCACCAGCCAATTTTTGGGGTACAAAGCCTTAGCTGGAAACATTCCTCAGTGATTTGAGGAGATGTCATCATGCAGATGATGCAGATTTGTCAGCTGCACATGCATGATGCTGATCTTCTCATTTGTAATATGTGCTGCTAAACTCTCAAAGCTCACAATTTATCTTTTTATTTTTCTACATTTCGAGTTTCACCCTAAAACTTGTATGCACTACTATGATTTGCTCTACGGATCCACCTGACCTGATAAGGACCATCAGTAAGCTGCTGTGTACATGATTAGTGTTATATTATTTATTTATTTACTTATTGTTTAGTGTTATTCTTTACCGAAACTGCAGAGCCAATGCTACGAACAGTACATCTGTACATCAGTGCATTTGAACGACAATAAAGTTTGTCAAAGTTAAGTTGTTATTTGAGTTATTGTTCCCTTTTTGGCCAGACCTGACCATTCTCCCATGACTTTTAGCATCAACAAGGAATTTTCTGAACTATTCTTAGAACAATCTTATTTGGAACAATCTCTGTAATCTTATTTCTAACAGTTTCTAAAATACCATCGTGACCAACATCAACAATCATGCAACAAAGTCAACATTTTATCCATAATCTGATTCTCGTCGTGAACTTCGGCAGATAAGCTTGACAATTTCTACATGCCTAAATGCTTGTTTATCATTAGCAGTTTGTCATATTGGGCGGTTGAACAGGTGTACCTAAAAAAGTGGCCAATTAGTGGCCACATGATTTCAGAAAGTAATTTTTTTACTATCATTTAATTTCAAAACCATAATATATTTCTCTGTTCTAAAGACGCAAATATAATGTTGTGTGACACAAAATATTCATTCATTCATTTTCTTGTCAGCTTAGTCCCTTTATTAATCTGGGGATGAATAAAATTATCCAGCATATGTTTTACGCAGTGGATGCTCTTCCAGCTGCAACCCATCACTCGGAAACATCCATACACACTCATTCACACACATACACTACGGACAATTTAGCTTACCCAATTCACCCATACCACGTCTTTGGACTGTGAAGAAAACCAGAGCAACCGGAGGAAATCCACGCAAACGCGGGGAGAACATGCAAACTCCACACAGAAATGTCAGCTGACCCAGCTGGGGCTCGAAGCAGCGACCTTCTTGCTGTGAGGCGATTCTGCTACCCACTGCGCCACTGTGCTGCCCACACAGAATATGTTTTGAATAATGCGATTAAACCATTTCTGAGATATATAGCTCAGCAAAAAGTCAACATTTCTCAATGTCTTTATTTTCCACAAGGTGAAGGCAGTCATTAATGTTAACGAGTAAATGACAGAACTTTCATTGTTGGGTGAACTCATTTTATCCCTTCCTGATTCGTTTTATGGTTTTGCACTAAAGCATCATTATAAAGTTATTATATTATATTATTAAATTAACAGAGCACAGTATTGACCTTATTCTCCGCATACGAGCGGGCGCAGCCATTTGAACCTCGAGACTTCTGGTCTCATTCACTTCCATTCATAAAACAGCTCGTTTTGCTGCTTGATGTTGCAAACTGATATTTTTTTATTATATTATTCTATTTAGTCTGTATAGTCATGCAAACACTTGTTTGTAGAGGAAGTAGTCTGACCGTTTTCTGCCGTTTATTATTTCTTCCATAGGCGGCTGAATCGAAAGTTCTAAAACAATCGCAAAAACGAGCGCACCTCCGCATTGAAGAATAAGGTCAATTGAATACTATACAATAACAGGGGGTCCTTGCTGCTTTCCTGTTCCCCAAGGATTGTAAAAGTATGAAGACCCCTGGGCTCAAAGCACAGCATGAAAACCCATGTGATCTGAACCTGATGATTTAGCCAGTAAACAACAACAATAAAGACTTTTGTCCATTCATAAAATCTTTTGAGAGCTATATTTGGTGTATTCTTTCAGTGGCAGTTTTGCAAAACACAAAGATTGTTGTTCTTAAATCAGAGGGTCTTGGTAAACTGGTACAAGCCCTATTTGATTGACACACTCCTGTATTGTGTTGTTACGACATGCCTATAACAATAGAAACCCTTTTATCCTCAGGAGGAAGAAGCGTGCTATAAGAATGATGGCCACTGTGGTGCTGCTCTTTGCCGCCTGCTGGGCACCTTTCCATCTGGTTTCCCTCCTGCTTGACTATGGTAACAAACAACTTCTTGTGTCCTTCCTTCCCGCCACATTTGTCAATCTCCCCATTTTTATTTTTTTCCAGGTAACAAAAAAACAACATTTTACACTTTTGTATGTCAGACAGCTGCTGTCCTTCCAGTGCAAATAAACATATTATCACTTCAGATTCTCTTCTTTTTTACCCTTTCTTCCTCCTTCACCTCTTCCTTTACAGAGGTCAACACACAATTTCTGCAAACCATTAGCGTTTAATCATTTGCTCTATGCTTTTCTCACAGTTATCTCTATGGCAACAGTTGCGAGTTTGGTGTAGTACTTGTTACTCCACACACAAGCTGTTGTATTTACACTTTCAAACATTTCATAACAACACAAAACATGAATTAATACAATGATGGTGTTTTGCTCATTTTATGAGCGTAACGAATGTCATTGTCAGTACATGTTGGCATACACTCATGTTGTTAAAACTAGGCATGGGACGATAACCATTTAACCATTTTCAAGGTATGCTGCAGTTTGGAAAAGCCAAGGTTTTAAAACCCCCAAAATGTTCTGTTATACGGTTTCTAAGGTATGTGTAAGATTTTTTTTATTGTTTTTTTTTTCAGCAGAAAAGATATCCAAAGATGCCATTTTAAATTGTAAAGAAAACTGTGTTTTTAAATCTAATGAAGACAGCAGAAGTTCATTTAAATTATTCAGCCTGACATGTTTATTGCTCCAAAATATTTTAAATGTTTCCCAAAATAAAATATATTGTGTTTAAAGGGGAAAAGGTTTTGATTTTCACCCAGCCATTTAAAAAGAATATTTTTTTAGAGCAGCAATCACAATACTATGAAACCGTGATATTTTTATCCAAGGTCATCATACCGTTAGAATCATACTGTATACCGGTCCATGCCTAGTTAAAACCCATAAGACTTTCTTTCACTCGTTTGATAATCTGTTCATTAAGAAATAAAAAAATACATACGACATGAGTGGTTTGATCTAAGTATCCTGAAGTTATATACAGTTGAAGACAATATTATAAAAAAAATTTTTTAAACATTTTTAAAAATATATTCTAGGTGGGCGGCACTGTGGCTCAGTGGTTTGCACTGTCGCCTCACAGCATGAAGGTCACTGGTTCAAGTCTCAGCTGGATCAGTTGGCATTTCTGTGTGGAGTGTGCATATTCTCCCCATGTTCACGTGGGTTTCCTCCACAGTCCGAAGACATGCAAGGGAATTGGATGAACTAAATTGGCCATAGTGTATGAGTGTTTATGGATGTTTCCCAGTACTGGGTTGCAGCTGGAAGCACATCTGCTGCATAAAACATATGCTGGAATAGTTGGCGGTTCATTCCACTGTGGCGAACCCTGATTAACAAAGGGACTAAGCCGAAAAGAAAATGAATGAACGAACGATGAAACAATTAGATTTGTTTCTATGTGTATTACAAGGATTGTAAAGTTTCTTTGTTGTCTGATCAATGTTTACATGATAAAACTAAAAATTAAATCTGTTCATCGAATAAAGCAAGTGTGTTTCTTAAAGAAATGCATTAAACTGTTCATAGACTGTTCATGTGGATATTTTGATGTCTTTATAAACACTTGAAATCATCCATCAATATTAATGCTTTTTTTCCCTTTTTTTGTGTGTGGTTTATTATGTGGTCATGCATTTGTGGTAAATGGACCTGCAATCAATGTAATGAATGGTGAATCGCTGCTTTTTAAATCCCTGACCCGGCCACTCTGACCTATAGGAGTTTTTTAGAACAAGATTAGTTCTCTCTCTAACTCTCTTGTAATGTAATTTTCAGCACTCACTGTCCACTCCAATGTCATGTGCACAACATGTGACGCATTTCTTTTTTCGACTGCAACAAAAGCACTTCAGAAGACAGCATAGCCAATTCTTCCAATTCCAGTGAAATGACATTCATAAGCATTTGCCTGAGACACACTGTGTGGAGGCTCTCCAGTATGGAAATAAGGTTTATAGGAGACAATGCAGAAGAGCACTAATGTGTCAACTGAGACACAAAGAATGTATGCAGATCATCAAATCTGAAAGTAATAGATATGTTAATTTCATTTCAGTTTTCTCCTTTTTATTATTTCAAAAGCTATTTTGTCATTCATTTTAAACTAAACATCAGAAAGCAAATTTTATTTATCCATCAACAAATTAGGAATCAAGTTTTTCCTCTTTTTCCTGCTATTTTTGCACCTTTCTAAAGAGCACACGATTGTGTCCTCAGTACAGACAAAAGCAACTACTATGATTAAGCGCTTGTTTATAAAACGTGAAATTTAGTGTCAATGTACGTAGTTAATGTACATAATAATAGAGCCCCAGCTGTGTCAGTTGGCATTTCAGTGTGGCATTTGCATGTTCTCCCCGTGTACGTGTGGATTTCCACCGGGTGCTCCAGTTTCCCCTACAAGTCTAAAGACATGCGATATAGGTGAACTGGATTAGCTAAATTGTAGTGTATGGTCTGGTCTTCCAGGTTGGGGGTTGAGTGTTGGGAAATGACCCACCTCGTAAAAATGAGATATTATGAAACACCAACATGGTGCGGCTAAATATCAACTTCAATATAAACGGCCCTGGGAGTAAGCAAGCAAGTACAAAATGAACATGACCTCATCATTTAATAAACCTCACGTCATTTTAAATCATTCATTCATTCATTCATTTTCCTCTCGGCTTTATTAATCCGGGGTGGCCACAGCGGAATGAACTGTCAACTTATCCAGCATTTGTTTTACGCACATGTTTTAAACATCCACACATTCTCATTCACACACATACACTACGGACAATTTTAGCTTACCCAATTCACCGGTACCGCATGTCTTTGGACTTGTGGGGGAAACCGGAGCACCCGGAGGAAACCCACGCGAACACGGGGAGAACATGCAAACTCCACACAGAAATGCCAACTGACCCAGCCGAGGCTCGAACCAGCGACCTTCTTGCGGTGAGGTGACAGCACTACCTACTGCGCCACCGTGTCGCCGTCATTTTAAATCTTCTGTTAGAAACAAAAGAAGATATTTTGAAGAATGCTGGTTGCTGGCAGCCATCATCTTCCATAGTAGTAAAATAAATATGCAAGTCAATGGGTCCAAGCTACCAGCATTTTTCAAAATATCTTCTTCTGTGTTCAACAGAAGAAAGAAACTCAAATAAGTTTTGAACAAGGGAATACAAAGTGTCAGATTTTCAATTTTGGGTAAACTGTCCCTTTAATTCAACTAGTTTGTTCAACAAAACAGAGTCCTTAAGGAACAACCAAATCAAATGCTGGCTTGGGTTTGTTCAAAAATGCCACTTTGTTCCAAAATTAAACATTCAAATGGTCAAATGATCCGGTCTGTTGTGAATTTCAGTATAATAACTAAACAGCAAATACAATATCTTGATTTCAGCTTTAGATGCTTCCTCAGCACTCACATACACTGGGATACAGACAGTAATATTGGAGTCGTTTTTACTATATAGTCAGACTGAACTTTATAAAGTGGATTTGCTTTTGCAGAACAGAAAACAATGTCTTTAGATGTCGACAACAACCCAAACGAAACTCTTCCAAGCCTCAACTGCAATTGTTTGAGGGTCAAGACCTAGACACTGTTTAAAAGCAGCCAGTGAAGATCATAAACAATTATTAGCAGATTTATTGAAAAGCTAATAAGGTTTGTGCAGAAGCTAAAACTGGAGTTATTGATGACTCGTCTCAGGCAGACAAGAATCAGCTCTTTCTTTTAAAAGACAATAATCTATTTGTCAAGCGATGTGATCTTTGAAACTTTGCAGACAGTGTACAATCACATCTGTCATACATGCCACATGAAAGCTAATATACAGCATAGAAGTGGCACTTTCTACATGTAAAGTTCACCCAATAAATGAGCATTTACATTGAGGTGAAAATGGTTTTATATTTGAGCATTCAGAGTTTCTCCTTAATATAACTTCACACAGGTATTGTTCGCACATTCTAAATAGTGAAGTCATATTAGCAGCCAACGACTGTCAAAGTGCAACATTGTTCACATTTGATTAAATAGTGCTAATGTTGTTTTGAAGTCATACCTATATGTGATTTCAGACTGAATGTTCAAAGAAGCATGTTAAACAATAGAGGGACCGTGTCACAAGTTGTCATTGTTCAAAAATTTAGGAATGTGGGAATATAAAGTCAACTTTATCTTAAAGGTTATTCACCCTAAAGTGGTTCAAAACCTTTGAGTTTCTTTTTTTTCTGTTGAACACTAAGGAAGATACTTTGAAGAATGTTGGATCAATAATATTTGTTTCCTACTATGGTATTCAGCATCCTTCAAAATAGCTTATTTTGTGTTCAACAGATGAAAGAAACTCCTAAAGTTTTCAAACAAGGTTGTGTAAATGATGTCTGAATTATCATATCGTTAATAGTCAATACAAAAACACTTTAGGATGACACCTCAACTCGCTAAAACATTATCAATATTATTATTATGTATGTGTGTGTAATGTTTTTTCCCCTTAGGATACATTTTTAAAACATTGCTTCTATTGTAACAAAATTAAACAGCCTAGATGAGTTTATCACATATATTTTTTAGATTACATTAATTGATTTTGGGGCGCCACGGTGGCCTAGTGGGTAGCACGTTCGCCTCACAGCAAGCTGGTTCGAGCCTCGGCTGGGTCAGTTGGCATTTCTGTGTGGAGTTTGCATGTTCTCCCCGTGGTTGCGTGGGTTTCCTCTGGGTTCTCCGGTTTCCCCCACAAGTCCAAAGACATGTGGTACAGGTGAATTGGGTAGGCTAAATTGTCCGTAGTGTATGAGTGTGAATGAGTGTGTGTGTATGTTTCCCAGAGATGGGTTGCGGCTGGAAGGGCATCCGCTGCGTAAAAAATATGCTGGATAAGTTGGCGGATCATTCCGCTGTGGCGACCCCGGATTAATAAAGGGACTAAGCCGAAAAGAAAATGAATGAATGAATAATTGATTTTGTAAACGTTGCTTTTAATTTAATTTTATATTAAAAGTCTTTATATGGTCACCTCTTGATCTCAGCCTTAAGTAGTATGAGATCAAATATAATGATAATAAAAATAAATTACCATTTTTTAACCTAAGTGTACTTTGAGGACATTATGAAAATGTTATTCTAAAAAAAAAAAAGCCATGTTGCCATGTTTTTTTTTTAAGCAAAACACACATATATAAAAATAATGAATTTGGGTCATATCGTTAATAGTCAAACAGTCCTAAACAACACTTTTAGAACTGTACCTTGCATGTGTCTTCTCCAAACACAGGTCAGCTGGACCTTGATCTTGATGAAGAGTTTCTTCTGGTCAGCGTGGTTCAGATCCTAGGATTCAGCAATTCGGTGTGTAACCCGCTGATTTATGCTGCCCTCAACACCACCTTCAAGAGGGACCTGCTGGCTCTGCTCACCCGAGGATGGAGATCCCGCACGAGAGGTTGCTGCTCATGTTCCTGTTGGTCCTGGAGGAGTCATAAACGTGTGGGCATCTCCACAGTGGATTCAAACGAACCCAGACGAGGCCTGGAGACCACATATAGACAGAGAGGAATCAGATCATGGAGTAAACCAGCATGGGAAGCTGAACCAGAGAGACATACCTCAAACACATTCCCCGCAATGAACCTTCTTAGTGCCATCAAGCCCAAAAAGACCTCTGGTACTATGTTACTGAGCATTATTGACCCTCCACACACAGACAGCTCATCGGGATCTGACCAGCCTCTCACAGGAATGCTGGGAAAGTGAATTTCAACAAAATGAAATTGTAAGGGAATCCAGAACTTGCTAACTTTGAGGAAGCCAAGGGTTCTTCAGACTCACAACTACAGTATTATTTATATATTTACTTATTTTTGTATTAGGGCTGGGTTGGTGAAATATATTTTTTCTATTTTATTTTATTCTTATGTTCACGAAACAATGTTGATTCTTAAAGAAATCTTCCTGGCCATCCAAGATGTAGGTGACTTTTTTCTTCTTTTGTAGTAACATTTAAGATTTGTAGCTAAAGGTGATTTATAA
The DNA here is from genome assembly GCA_903798035.1 of Danio albolineatus. Lineage (NCBI taxonomy): Eukaryota > Metazoa > Chordata > Actinopteri > Cypriniformes > Danionidae > Danio > Danio albolineatus. The sequence goes on from CAIGQQ010038251.1 coordinate 938,147, forward strand.
AATGGAAGATAATGAAGAGAAAAAGTAGTATATTAACAGTACATTGAGTCCTATGACGATTATGAAAAAATCTGGTAGCAGTCTGATTGATGGGTAAATCAGACTTAAAATCCTTCATGTAAACAGTTTCTCTATCTTATGAAGTTTGATCGAATTCAATTGAAAATGATTTTTAAAAATCACACATAATATGCACAAGAGAAAAGATTACACATGACCAGACAATTATGGGTTCAGCTAGCAATTTGACACATGTAAACATACGAAGCTGCTTTATATGCACATTAACCTGATTGCGTTGTGTTACTTTTAATATGAAATCTTCCCTGCTGAAAAATAAACTGCTTAAACCAGCCTAGGCTGGTTTAGAGGAGGTTTGGCTGGTTTCCAGCTATTCCCAGCCTGGTCTTAGACCAGCTAAAACCAGCTTGACCAACCTAACCAGTCTGGGAGCCCAGCCAAAACCAGCAATGTCCAGCTTAAAACAGGCTCGTCTAGCTGGTCTTAGCTGGTCATTTTCCAGCCTGACCAGCTAAGACCAGCCTGGAAATGGAAAAAAACAAAAAACAAAACAAAAACGTTTTGTCACTCTTTTCGCTTCACACACATTTCACCGTACAAGCAGAAACAATGTAGTCACTTTAGCCTAGCATTACTAAACCTACCAGAAACAGCATAACACCTTTTACATGGTCGTCCAATTAACGCTTAAGCGAACCTCGATCGGAAAGACAACAATTTCATCAGCAAAAAAATTATCATAAAATTAAATATAAAAAAAATCTAGAAAAAATTGCTGTAAAGAGCATTTCGCTAAACGTACTCACCATACATTCACAATTACGTTTGGTTTGCAATCTTGTGTTTTTTACCCTGAAAAGAAATTGACTGCCTGCATCTGAATCATTTTGAGCCATGTTAAAACGATTGATTCGCCAGCTTGTGAATCTAATCGTCAAATTTCAAAACTCAAGTCCCAGCCGTATTATCAATAATGGCGTGGATTCAACAAACAACGGCAGAGTGACATACCTTTGAAGATGCATTTGGAGCTCATTCTGTACGTTAAGGTAGAGACGCACCAACGATGAGATTTTTGAAGCGCTTCAAGGCTTTGAGATTTTTAGGCCTCATAAGGAGATAAAAGATGATTATTACTTTTAGAAGAGCACTGTTGTGTGCACCTTTCATAGACTATGGTAAATTTTTCCAGCCTAGTTGTTGAATAACGCTTTTAACATCTGTTTGTGAGAGCGGCACAAAAGACTATTCGATGAATTGTCAGTGCTTTTATGTCACATAAATAGGGATGTGTGCAGGTTTTTGCCTCAGCGACAAGGTTTCGGTCTTCACGGATGGGCTAAAAATGACTGGATGTTCTGGAGCCTGCAGAGGTGTTTGGAGATACCCAGCCGAGACCCTTCATGACGACTGAAACGTGCACGTATACTCATTCAGATTGCTACAGGCATTTATTCACTTTCAGATGACCTGGAATAACAGAATGTAGGGTAAAAAAACACTTTAGGATGATACCTCAACTCGCTAAAACAGTATCAATATTATTATTATGTATGTGTGTGTGTATCTGTTTTTCCCCTTAGGACACATTTTTAAAAACATTGCTTCTATTGTAACTAAATTAAACAGCCTAGATGAGTTTATCCCATATGTTTTTTAGATTACATTCACTGATTTTTGTAAACTTCTAATTTGATTTTATATTAAAAGTCTTTATATGGTCACCTCTTGATCTCAACCTTAAGGAGTATGAGATAAAATATCAAAATAATAAAAACCAATTACCATATTTTAACCTAAGTGTACTTTGAGTACATTATGAACATGTTATTCAAAAGGAAAAAAAAAGAAAAAAATACAGCAGTCAGAACAATGAACATGCTTCCGATGCCATTCTTCTGTTTTATGCTGTGTATATCAATATTTAAACATATACTGTACAGATTGTAGCTCTGTTTTTATTAGAACAACACACACATATATAAAAATAATCAATAAAAACACTTTTGTAAAAACAACCATAAAATTATAACATTATTTAAACGGGCATTAATAAAAATAACAATTTATAATTAAGTTATTATTATTATTATTATTATTAAAATGTAATCATATTATCATAACACACAAAATACTTATTTCATTGATTCTGAAGGAGAAACAACAATGTGACAAGTTGTTTTGGTATTTTCTTTATTTTTTGTAATTTAAAAAAACTTTCTACAAACAGTTTTGCAACAGCAAACATACATTCTTAAACGAGCAAACAATTGTCTAAGGGGAAAAAACATACAAAAATCTTGAGATACTGTGGAAAATAAAGCGTAGAATGAGCAAGAAATGAAACATGCGTCTGTGTTAGAGGCGTCAAAGCAGGAACGATGTGGAGTCAATATAAAACTAAAAACTGTATAAAAACCTCTGAAAACACAGAGAAGCTGATGGCACTGAATTAGAGGTAAAAAAAAATCCTGCATCTGAAGAGACACTCAATGTTTAACTCAGTGCAAATGATGAAAGATGCAGAAGCCTGTTTAGGATGTGGAGGAAAAAAAAAAGTCCCTTGAAATTGATGCAGGTTTTTTTCTCTGGCAATTCAACTCTATGTCAAAAGGTGGCAGTGCCTGCACTGTATGTCAACTCATAATTAAACAAGAAAGCTGGAAGAGGGAAGAACCATTTTGTTCTGATCTGATTTCAGCTTTTTTTTTCCCACATTAGCAAAAATATTCATTAAGATAAAGCTGATTTGAGATCTGTGTTCTTTGAAAATACATCCAGCTAGCATAGCTATTCAGCCGAGTCAGATGTCACAGTTCATTTACGAATACGAAAATGAATTTACGAGCCCTTAACATCAATATAGCTTGTTCGTTGAAATCATTTAAATTTGTTCCTTCTGTGTTTTTTCAGGCAGTACTTCATCGCATTGTGCTCTTAGGGCTTGCATAAATATACATCTATTAGTTTCGTTTAATAGAATTCTTGACGACTATATACACATACTAGACATATGTAATTAAAAACTGTGAGTAGTTTCTGGAGGAGCATAAATTTCCTTCATCTTTGATCTATTTATAAACGCGTACCTGTGCACTACTGCATATAAAAACATTTTGAATGCCTCCATAATCTCGATTCAACCTTGTGGAAGCAGCGTCCAAGAGATACTGACCGTAGTGTTCTCTCAATCTTTTCAGAACATATTCGACGTCGTTAGCTGTGAACGTTCATGTTTTGTGATTCAAATAACAAGAAATGAAGCATCTGTAGTAAACGCAGAAACGTAGCGAAATGGGGTTTGTGAAAGGACCGGAAAAATCGGCATCTCAGTCATGAAAAACAAACAAAACTAAAAAAAAAAAAAAAAGTTTCCGAACACTGAGCCTACTGCGGGCGAATATTGGTAACGGGTATAAATAATACGTAATTACACAATATAAAATAAATACGTCACTTAATTAAATAAACAAACAAACAAAATGAATGGAAGAGGCAGGAAACGTCAAAAAGATAAAAGCATTTCTGCCTTGCACCAAAGAAAGGGAAGAAAAAACAAACAAATCGGACTGAAATACAAAATATTCTGTAACAACCAGACCAGAAAATGAACGTTCAATGAACTTCAATTGAAACCCTAAACTGTTGACAAAACAGTTCGTCTGAAATCCAAACCAACTCCTATCTTGAGGCTTATTTGTAACCAGGTTTGTAGCGCAGGCTGAAATACGACAAAGTGTAGTGTGAGGATCTTCACTAAGACTACATAAGGCTTGTTTAAGTTTGAACGCTTGGCGTAACCAAAGGTTTAATGACATCTATATGCAGGCTTTGGACCAACCTGTAGTTTTAAAGCCTGAGGCCAGTGCATGATGCACTATAGAGAGGCAAAACAGCGCCCTCTGCTGATAGCCAGTGTAAATCCTTTAAAAAAAAAAGGTCCAGTGTTGGCTTGTAAACCCACTGTGGGCGCTACAGAGGGTGATTCTCCAAAATCTCCATACAGTTCATGCCCAACAGGGGAGAAATCAAACCGAATCAGCACCTCTCCACGATTGTGTCTTGCAGTCTTTATAGAGGAGTCACTCGTATTTGTAGTAGCCTCTTTCCACAGCCTTGGAGGCGATGTGTTCTGCTGAATAGCGCTGGTCCAGGTCCAGCAGTGCTTGTAGTAATGTGTTAATGTTTGCCCGCAGGCCTTCTTTCTGCATCCATACCCGCAGGAGGTCGTAGACTTTGTCCATGGGCTGCTGGGTCTCGGCCAGCTTGATGGAGTTGTCGCTCACGCCGATGCTGCGGAAGAACTTGTTGTGGTACCGCACGTCCAGAGAGTCGAACAGGTCAAAACTCTTGCTCAGAGATTCCTCTTCACCTATTAAGAAAGAATGAACTAGGGTCAGACATAATGGAGGAAAATGCATAAAGTTTGATAGTAGATTATTTATTATTAAGGTTGCAGACGATTGACAATAAATAATACAGAATTAATTTGACATATTTAAACATCTCGTTTTTATTTTTATTAAATATATTGTTCTCATTAAAATATGTTAATAAAATATGTTAATAGTTGAATGTGTTTTTATAATATAATTCTAATGTTTTATGAAATATATTGTTTACAGTGTATTTTTTAGAATAAAAAATATATTGTTTTATAGTTTTCTTTAGATTTAATTTAGTACTGTATATTCCCATTCAAAACACATTTTTTTTGAATAAAAATAAATTAAATTGATTAGAAGTAATACAGTACGTAATTATATTTGTAAAAACTTTTTAATTAATTTGTACCCCTTTCTGAAGATTGTTTTCTGAAATAAATAATACTTTTATTTAATGAGAACACATTAAATAAATCAGAATTGATTCAATTATAGGTTTAAGGCGACACCGTGGCTCAGTGATTAGCATTGTTGCCTCACAGCAAGGTCGCTGGCTCGAATCCCGGCTGGGTCAGTTGGCATTTCTGTGTGGAATTTGCATGTTCTCCCCATGCCCATGTGGGTTTGTTCTCCGGTTTCCCCCACAGTCCAAAGACATGTGCGATAGGTGAATTTAATAAACTAAATTGGCGGTAGTGTATGAGTGTGAATGCGTGTGTATGCATGTTTCCCAGAACAGGGTTGCAGCTGTAAGGGCACCTGCTGTGTAAAACACAGGCTGAATAAGTTGGCAGTTCATTCCGCGGTGCCAACCACTGATAAATAATTGGCCTAAGCTGAAGGAAATTTAATGAATGAATTTTAGGTTTATTCTTCTCAATTTTAATTAAAAAGACTGAATTCTCCTACTCAAACATTAATAGACTAAGAAGTAAAGACATTTATGCTGCAAAAGATTCCTGTTTAAATTCATTGTTGTAGTTAAGTTACCAGGACAACCATTTCCATTGTACTATTCATAAAATAAGAAATGATAATTATTCCATGACATTGTAATGATTTCAGAAGTCGTCATTACAAAAATCTATTCCATTTTAACACACAATAAACTAGAAAACATGCACTTAAAATTGTACAAACATTTCAAATCATTACTGTATATATTTTAAGTTACTGTAAATAGTATTTTTAAATTGAAAAAAATTATGCCTTGCTTTTGACATTTTACAAAAACATAAACCTTTTGAATGGTAGTGATCCAGTTCCACAATCAAATTAACTTAACTCAGAGCCTTTGTTGAGTTGCCCTTTGACCTAGTTATTGAACCACTCAAACTGTTTTGTTGTCATATAAAAGAACAAATGCTGTTTCTCAGAGAGTAATATCTTACCAAGCATAGGGATGAGTTTTCTGGGAGGACTGTCATCCTATAACAGAAGAACAAAAGCCAGGTTCAGCAAAGCTATGGTCTTATTTACCAGTAATATTTTCAATAAAAGGATTTCTATTTGTATACAAGAATGTCTGTCCACACACTTGACTCCTGTTGTTTCAGGCAGTGTAAAAACTGTGTGATTCTTACTAACCCGTGGCCATGATTCATTCTGATCTCTGTCGGTCTGTCTCTGGGCCGGGGGGCTGGATCGCGGTGAATCCCCTATGATTGGAGGGAGGGCAGACAGACTGGTTTGGGAAGAGCTGGTTGTGTTTGGCAGGCTGTCTCCCAGTCCTCGATCCTCATCCTCCACTGGGATGCTCTTGCTGCCTGTTTCTTGCGTTTCTTGTGTTAAGAGTGGCCGGGACTCTGGCCCCCGCTCCTCCTCCCTCTCCAGTCCTCCATTTTGACTGTTCTCTTCCTCCCCTTTAGATCTTGGACACTCATCCTGAATAATGTTAACAAACTGATTAAACTATGGGTTCAAGTAAATCATTAAAATTCAGGAATTAAAAAAATAATAAAATAATAATAATTATGTATATTATTAAATGAATTATTAATCCAAAAATAAATAATTTCTTTTAATTTTAACATTATCAACAGTGTAAGCAATTATTAACCAAAACTCCCATTTCATCTAATTGCATGAAAAACATTAATTAAAAAGTCAACAGATACTTACAATAGGAACCTTCACTTCCTCCAGATTGGCATCAGTTTCTGAAATAAAGTTGTCAGCAAAAATGTCCATAAAAAGGATGGTTTTGAATAAATATATAAACAGTTTTTGAAAATTTCTTAGGATTTATTAGGTATGGCTTTGAGTAAAATATTCATCATATTTGTTTTATTCTATAAAGATCTGATATTTATTACAAATTTCACATAAAAAAATGTAATTTAGAGCATTTTTTGTCATTAAATGACATTAACGAAATATCAAGGTTGAATTTATTGTGACTGAAAATTAATGTTATTTCACCAAACAGGTTTGTAAAAGTTAAAACACTGATATTTCGTTGTCTAAAAGTACATCTAAATTTCTAAAATCATTGTGCCATTTTTGTTATCTTTCCCAATTACACATTAAATGACACTTTTCTTTTAAATTTGGAAGAAATGTCATCAATAGTTTGCAGAACAAAGTCTTTTAATATGAAGAGGCAAGAGAATGATTTCGGACATACCACTTTGTTGTCTTTGCCGTCTCCTCAAAAACAATACTGCACCGACTATCATGCATATGATCAAGAGAATCAGGATTGATACAACAATGGAAACTGAAAAAAAAAAGGAAAAGATTGAATTTACACTTACTTTAATCCATAATTATTCAATAAAGATATGTTGATATCAAGTGATTTTTGGGCTATTGTGTGCATCTGTTTTCCTTACCTATAGTGCTAGTGCTATTTGATGCAGATGGTTTTTCTGTTGGGCCTTCTGTCGGGTGAGATTTGCGTGTCCTGCACTTTGCATTGGATGTGGGAGTGCACCGCCTCACTTCTTCCTCATCATCTTTGCACCTGCAAAACCATGGTAAAAAAATGGCCTTTTAGAAAAGGTGTGAAAGCGAAGGCTTAAAATAGGTGTCTGTAAATGATTGTCATTATGAATAGAACAGTGAAAGCCTCAGGGGTTAAAGGTGGAGAGAGAATCAGTGAGAAAGGGATCTGACTCAGTGGATGTGCTGATCTAAAGCAGGAGCCGAAAGGTTAAGAGAATAGAGGGTGGGAGTGTCGGGTCGGTCTGCTTTAATCAGGGTGTTGTGCCGCAGAAAAAAAAAAAGACAAATGGGAAGAGCACATGATTAAAGAGGAAGAGAGGAACTCACTTGGTGCATTTCTTGCACACTTCGCATGGTTCATCCGGCAGGCAGAAGGTGCCAGATTTGCATTCACACTTAGTGTTGCTTATGCTGGTGCATTCTGCAACCACAATCTGATCTGAAATGAGAGGAAAAGACACAAAAAGCGTGAGGGAAGGATGCATGAATAGACAATCCACATTCAGACCATTATGATTACAGCTAATATTTGCCATAAAGAACAGCTGATTTATGAAGGATTTAACATGTAGTCTGAAGTGTGAACTGCATAAATTCAGATTCAGTCCAGATTTAAAGAGACAAATGATTCAAAGCTTAAATAATTCATGATAGCCATTTTTGTTTCAGCAAATAGTTAAAATAAATAATAAAGCTGCAATAGCTGATCCTAACACACATTTTAAGTGTGAACTGGATGATTGGATCTGACTGGATTCAGATTTAATCCAGATCTAAAAAGAATAATGACCCAAAGTGTAAAAGATTGAAGACATTTTTCAGCAAACAGTTAACATGCATGGAAGTTGGGCTGCACAATACTGGAAAAAACTGATATCACAATATATATTTTTTATGCGATAAATATTGCGTTATGAACACAGTTTCACAGGATGATTTTAATAAAACTATTTGACGCTTTCCTGGGATGTCTAACAGTATTCAGGTACAGAAATGTAATTATTACAATGCAAAAAAATAGATTTTTTTACTTTGCTTCATTTCTAGTCCAAATATCTAAAAATAATTAGATCAAGTAAATATATTGTTTTGTTTCCAACTTCAGAAGAGTTTCTCTTAAAACAAGTAAAAATATCTGGCAGTGAGGCAAGTAAAAAATCTTATTTTTGCTTTGAAAAGTAGATAATTGTTATTAAAAAAATTGTATGAAAAAAAGATGCAGTATAAATACAGTGATAAAATAATTCTGTAGCCTCCGATCAACTATAATTCAGACTAGTGCTGTGCAATATGAACAAAATAATCATATTGCGATTTTTGGAACAAATATTGCGATTGCGACTTTGGCAGCTGTTTTTACTTTTTTAAACAAGCTACATACATGCATTCTACATGTATTCAGTGCACAAGAAGTGCATAACAAAACATTTCACATTGAAATAACATAGTATTAAGTTTAATACATAAAACTGTAGTAAAATTGTCTTTAAAACAGACAACATAAAAAAAAAAATTAACATTAACTAACCTCAACTCTAGTTAAACACATACTGTACACAGTAGTACTAACTGCTTGATAAAACTGTAATAAATTGTCTTAAAAACAGACAACATGAAAAATTAAAGATGAACTAACCTCAATTCCAATCATAACAATAAATAAAAACGCAAATCAAAACCACCTATTCGGTTCTCCCGCTCAACTTCGTCATGCGCGGAGTGAGCTCTGATTGGTTAACATCTTTCTTCCGCTCAGCTTAGCTATAATTACCTGGAGTGCTGTGTCAGCTCTGATTGGATAACATATTAAAATCATGCGCACAAGAACGTTTTCTAAATAAAAAAATAAAATAAATTAATAGATAAAATTGCAGCCTTTCGCGATTAAGAAATTGCATGTGCTAAAATCACGATTTTTTTGTGATTGTCATTAATTGCACAGCCCTAATTCAGACTCGACATTGCATAGCTTGCAATGTGACTATTGCGAATGTGCACATTGAGATATCAATGCTGAAATGATATATTGTGCAGCCCTACATGGAAGAAATAAGTCTTTGAACTTAGAATTGGATAAATCAAAATTCAATACGGATTCAGACACAGTCTGTTATAACTGATATCGGTTTAAGAAAACATTTAATTATCAGGTTCAGTCAAGAACATTTCCACATTTTAAATCAGAAATAATTTCTGGATAAACCCAGATTCAATCCAAAACTCTGCTTCAAACATAGGCTCAAATACAAATCTAGTTTCACTCTCAATTCACTTTACATTTCGTACGATAAAAAAAAATCCATCTCTGAACAGCCAAACTGCATGAAAAGTTTCAATCAGCACACCCTCGTGACTCAGCAAAGCAGAAGGTTTAACCTGGGAGTGATTGATTGCGCAAAATAGATACTGAACAAGACGCCACATGATACAGGCACACCCTGCATCATCCTAAAACACACGCATACACACAATCCCGGACAACAGACACAAAGGGGCGCACAAACTAGAGGACAGATCAGTCATTCATGCACGCACAAATGGCTAGTTAAAGAACACAGGAGCGGAGCCACACCCAGGACGTGTAACCTTAGGAGATCAAATTCCCAAAAGCGAGGTGTCCTGCGCAGGAAACACTAGACTCGGCTCTATTCATGGGGGCCCGCTTATGTCCCCGTCTTCATGCGAGTCTTATGGGAGGCTTATTGTCTAAATAGACGAGCGAGATTTTGTTTATACGACTATGTAGTGTTTACAACTACTTTTGGATCTGAACAAGCAGCGGGGTCTTGTGGGAAAGAGTGTTTAGGTAAATCAAATGGTTTAATAAACGGTGAGCGCGGCTGTCCAATCAAAATAAACAGCAGTTTAATGGATGGCTTGGACTTCATAGGAACCACAGACAGGCTAAATAGCTTTACAGAATTCTGTGATCGGTTCAGTGTGCTTTAGATGTTCCGTCTCACTTGCGGATCACAGTATGTGGCACATTTTTCCATCTTGCACCAAGGCGAGTCTGAATTCCCAAAGATGCCAGAATAATCACAATTTTACTTGGGTTTTTGTCTAATTTTCTTTTTTCCGACTGAAGATTCAGAAGTTAATTGTTTGTCCAGTGGTCTCCGTCGATACGTTTTGTGTGTTATTTCCTTCCCAGCATGCTGAGGACCATGTGTGTTCCATTATTCATCCGAGATGTATAAAAGTTACATTCCTGAGTGCTCTGCTTCTCTGGAGAGGTAGTGCAGACTACAGATGGCCGTCTACTGGAAAACTCAACAATCAATTACAATAGCAGAAGCTTGAGGTCTCGGTGTCTCAGAGTGCCAGTCACAGAGCTGACTTGAGGACTTGCTTTAAACAACCTTAAGGGGAAGATCTGACCTGCTCTTTTACGAACATTTGGTTGTGATATTGAGTTAAACTAAAGTGTAAATGTTACCTCTGTGGCACTGGCTGCACTGCAGACACTGCTCCATGCCAGTCGGGTGCTCTGCATATGTGCCCTTTTCACACGGCGAGCATGTGCCCATAACCCGGTTACTGGTGCACTTCTCTTTCACATAAGTGCCTGCAAGTGGAGGAGAAGATGCGTTACGGAAAACATGTCAGGACAGACATTTCATTTCAACACGTTAAGTGGGCCTCACACAGATGAGTGGGTTTGACAAACCACCTGTAGAGACACTCTTCTCTCACTCCCAAAAAAAAAAAAAAAATTACTCCCCCTTACACTAGCACCTAATTCTCTGAGCATTACCAGTTCCTTTCTATAATTAGCACTACTTGGGTATATTGCCTCCTCTTGTTGAATCGCTGAACGCTTTCTGAATTGCAAGTCGCTTTGGACAAAAGCATCTGCTTGATGACTAAATGTAAACTTGTATTGTAGCATTAGAGAAAAGCAGAAAGGGAAATTATTTCTAATTCATTTTAGGATCCATTTAAAAAGTAATTTTACTATTAAGACTGCAGAATGCTATATTTAGTCAAAGATTATTCATGGAATCTTCAATTTTTTAAAACATCATCTAGAACTCAACTATTAAACATTTCTCGTGCAAAGAAACTTAACCCAATCAAAATTCTGCTTTTTGTTGTTGTTAGAAGATTTAGATGTTTTTTTTCCACACGGTTTATATAGTTTAAGTTTGTTTTACAAACTTAATATATGTATTTTTGTCATACATTTAGGCCTGTCACGATATCTTGTTCTTTGTTGTACGATATATTGCACCAAAATATATCGCGATAAACAATTTTATTGTCATTTTAAGACCCTTTTAGGCCACTCATTATATAATGCCAGAATGGCAATATAATAGCATCATAATGCAAGTACACTCTTCAAAAGAACACATCATATTTTGTTCTTATGAATATTTTATTTAATTTAGTCATTTTGATCATTTTATGATTAGGCATTGGAATCAGAATGTGAAAACTCATATCCTAAACAAATAATAATAAATGTTAACAAAAAAACAAAACAAAAAAAAGCAAGGTAAAGAGTAACAGAGGTTGCGATATCTGCTACCAGATGTATTTTCAGTTGTCAGGCACCCACATCAAAAATATAATTTAGTCATTTATGGTAAAAACTTTAGCGTTTTTTTTTAACTATACTGACACTGACACCTCCAATAGAATAAGAGAGGTTGTGCAATCAGCTAAAACGTTGCAAGAATTGTTTTTTTACATATGAGCAATATATATTGCATCACCAAAAATTATCGAGGTGATGTCCATGTATCATGCAATAAGTCGATATATTGATTATTGTGACAGGCCTACATACATTATATATTTGACATAAATTTCATACATAACATTTTTTTTAATATCTATTGTTTTACATGATGTTGACCACAGAGAAGATTTCTTGTGGATGTCATGAATTTATCAAATAATTTATTTCAAAAATATATTAGTTAACATATAATTACCAATATTGTATTTCTGAATTCAACATTCTTGTTTCTTTATTTCGCTCAGGTTATTTGATGAATTAAGCTGCTCTATTCTGATGATGATATATTTTTATTTAATGCCATGTCAGCAACAAAGGCTATTTTCATGGCAAAAACATTTCATTAACAAGTATACAATTAAAAACAACAAACAAATGAATACATAAATTAGATAAGATTTTAGCTGCTCTATTTTAAATGTGCGTCGAGTTTGCAGAAAGCAAAACACAGACCTCCATTCCTGCCATTCTAGATCGCTTAACACCCTGTCCAGACCACACAAACACCTCCTTTTAGCACCTAAACCATACAATATCTCTCTGGAGACATGGCTGAATGAGGAACCAGCATTTCACAAAACAAAATGCTGAGTTTTAAGCAAAGGAGTTTCATGCTCTGGAAATAGTCATGTTGTTTCTGTTCAAATCTTCATCTCTTAATAGCATCACTGATGGATGTTTGTCAGCATTTCATCGAAAAAGCTTGGAGAGCCCTTTTAAACATCTTGAAAAAAAAGCCTATCATTTTAATTTACTTAAATTTACTTGCTTTAAGCGAGTTGAGTAATTTGTGTTTACAATACTGCCATTTTACAAGGGAAGTTCTCACGGATGCAGTGGAACTTTAGGGATGGATGTTTGCTTGACTTACCAGCTTCACAGTTTTTGCAGCAGAAGGTGTTGTGAGGATATTCATGGTTCTCTAAGCAGGTCATCTGTCTTGCCGTGCGGTTCTGGTGATCTGTTGAAACCCCCAGCTCTGCTGCTCCATGACCCACAAGTGCCAAACTAAAAATAACAAGGGCCTAAAAGAGAACAGGAAAAAGGGAAATGAGATTTTTCAATATGCATTCATGATGACTTGCAATTTGAGTATTGTAGTTAGTTACTGTAAAGTTGCAAATTTCAGACATCTCAAACTTTGCATTTACATTGGGACAGATATGGCAAATAAAATGACATTATTAAAGGTTTGTGATTACAGTATAACTGATTTTGAAGCTTTTGCCGTTACATGTCTGGCACACGTTTACATGTCTGGCACACGTTTGAGGTCTTTAGCCACTCAAAATAAACTGGGTCTGCTCAGCAAAAGAAGATATACAGTATGGAGAGAAAACTATACTAATTCCAAACAAAATTGCTTTTTTTTAATTAAATGAGGTATCCAATTGCTTTTTTCTTTAGTCTAATATTTAACAAATTATTATTTTTTAATTCTGGATTAAATGTGTCTTTTTATGTTTCTAAGATCCATTTTAATGCTTAAAAAATGTCAGAAATAAAAAAAGAGTGGCTGAAATGATGAAATGTGAGTAAAATACACATGCTTTTTAGCACTACATTTTATTTAAGTAGTTCTAATAAACACTAGAAGTTCTATGTGATACATGTGATCATTTACACCAGACCGTTTCACGATCTCATTCAATCTACAGCACTACTTTAAATTTATTCACCCAAAACTTAATCTTTGACATTATAAAACTAATTCTATTTTTATGACTGATTCCATTCTCATTATAGCCAAGATTAAAGCATGTTAAGATATATTGTATACCCAATAAAAGGAATAATGACCTTTAAAATTGCATCATAGGGCCTCTTAAAGATTTCTGAAACTATTTGTAACATCTATTTTTTTATGTTTACTGTCTTTTGTAAACCCTGATGCATTTAGTTAATAAAAAAAACATAAAAAAACCAAACTAATAAAAATGACATGACTACTGACTCTTTAAAGCTTTAAAACAGCCTTTTCATTGCTGATAGTATAAATGCCACAGAAAACTAGGCCTGTCACATTAAGGATGTTTTGTTGCGTTTGGTATTGTCACAAAAAACGTTCCGATGAGCGATATTATTGACATTTTAAGATCATTTTATGCCACTGATAATCAAATGATTACATAACAGCATAGAAATGCAAATATCCAAAAACACTTTAAAATACTTGGCATTCTTAAGGTTGTTAGATTTTATAATTTGATATTATACATGCACTATTAAATAGCGTATTAGCTAAATGTCTAAATATAAACTTTGACACTGGTGAGGTAGAAAGTAAATGTCATTGTAAAATGGCATTAATGTTGTTTGTGAATAGATATCGAAAAGGGAAAAACTACTGAGGTCATCTCCAAGTATTGCACAATTATCGAATAGTTAATATATTGACTATTGTGACAGGCGGCTTAGAAACATGCATGTGAATGGCTTTTGTTTAAATGTCTGAACTTCTTTTATAATTGAATTTATGATTTTTGTATAGTTTTGTTGTTTGCCATTGGATATGATGGGATATTTGAGGCTGTTTAGGCAATCCAAACGCTGCAAGGAACTGTAGAAATGAGGTTTCTTTAGGAGAAGAACCATTTTTTTGTACTTTCACATGTCTTTCTTTCTCAGCTCCAGAGGCAAACAGAGAGGTATTCTGAGTTCTCATAGCTGACCTTGTGAGAGCAATCTAGCATTTAATTCAAACCATCTGATGTGCACATCTGCAGAGCAAAGCAAATTAACAGAGCAGGCCAAAGACTTTTCCTGGACCAGAACAAAACAACCCAACACTGAATGTGCAGGGAGATCCGTGGAAACAGATTGAGAAATACCAGTAAAACACCTCCTGAACATTAGTCAGTAACTATGCTAAAACAAATACAGCGCAACTAATCCTTTAAACAGGGAAAGCAAATAATAATAATAATAATAATAATAACAGATGGACATGTCTGCTTTTAAAAGGGACAACACAATCAGTGCAATAATATGCGTTATTGATGTTAAAGACACCCAGATAAACTCGCGAGTAATTGGACTGTTATTTGATTCTCATGATTCATTCATTTAATGAACCATTCAAAGAGATTTACAGACTCTAACTGAATAATTTTATTACTTCATTAAACCTCAAAGGAATGATGTCTCATAATCAATCACTGGCTGTTTTGCTTTGAGATGCTGCAACTGGCTTTAAATTATACACTACCTGACAAAAGTCTTTTCACTTATCTAAGTTTTAGAAACAGCAAATAATAACTTGAGTTCTAGTTGATCATTTGGTATCAGAAGTGGCTTATATGAATATTTTACCAAAATGAAAATATGATCATGCCTTGATTTTTAATTATTTAATTAGGACAGTAAGGTCTGACTTTGCATAGCCAAACATTTTGTCACTTAACAGAAATAATGTACCGTACAGAATATAAAGTCATGGTGCAGTGGACAGAATGAATATTGTGTATGACTCCCATGAGCTTGGACGACTGCATCCATACATCTCTGCAATGACTCAAATAACTTATTAATAAAGTCATCTGGAATGGCGAAGAAAGCGTTCTTGCAGGACCCCCAGAGTTCATCAAGATTCTTTGGATTCATCTTCAATGCCACCTCCATCTTACCCCGGACATGCTCAAAAATGTTCATTACTGGTAACTGGGCTGGCCAATCCTGGAGAACCTTGACCTTTTTTGCTTTTAGGAACTTGAAGCAGTATGAGAAGGAGCGCTATCCTGCTGAAGAATGTTTTTGTAATGTAATGGGCAGCACAAATGTCTTGATACTTCAGGTCCAACAGGACTTTTTCAGTTTTTTGATAATTGGGATGCAGTTCAACAGATGATTTATAATTTTTTTAAAAAGATCAACTAGAAGTAAAGTTATTGTTTGTTGCTTTTACAACTAGAATCGACTACAAGACTTTTGTCAGGTAGTGTGACACACAAAAAAAACAACTAAGACTAAAATAAAAAATAATAAAAAGTTAAGTGGATATATATATATATATATATATATATATATATATATATACATAT
>CAIGQQ010038251.1:954385-977020 GCA_903798035.1 Danio albolineatus
AAAAAAAAAAAAAAAGACTCAAAAGTTTGTGTCAAAGATGCTAAAATAACATCAACACATCGATGTCCAAGGCGATCACTGTAACAAAAAAAAAAAAAAAATCCTGCATTCCACACAATTGATTTGTGTTTGGACAACATGAAGGAATTAGGTTACTTGTTAGTTTTTAACAAATTAAAGTGGAATGAACTAAGGCTGCACGATATTGGAAAAATCTGACATTGCGATATGAATAGAATTTCACCAGATGCCTCAAATAGATCTGTTTGGTAAAAATTTAGATACAGAAATTGATTAATCAAATGTAAAATACTAATGTATAGTCTTCATTGTATAAATAACTCAATAAAAATATTTTTTTATGAAAGTTTCAAATGGTACAATTCTTTGTATTTGAATGCTTTAAAACAGTCACAAGCCTGTATGAAGCCAAACTTTTGCTCCATTATGATAAACATCTCCAATGACTATGTTTTGAACTGCGGTTCCTGGTCAAAAAAAATTAATCCTAATTCAACAGTGGAGATCCTGTGATGTGACTATTGCGGATGCACACATTGTGATATCAATGCTAGAACCTTTTATTGTTTATATCATTGTACATAATTATACATACATTGTGCAGCCCTAGATTGAACAAAACAATTGAGTTGTCTCACCAAAAATAAATAAATTACTTAATTAATTGTGTTGTTTCAGCTCATTTTAAACATTTTAAAGTGTCATGTTTGAGTGACGCAAATTTTAAGATGCACGTTTAAAACAGATATTACAATAAACATTTGCTACTTATGTTCCCCTGTAGCAAAACTCTATTGTAACATAAAACCCTTAAAGACAGATCAGCGAAAACATCCTACTAATCAGCAACTTGTTCAAATAAAAGCATTTTGGCACAACACAACCTTGACTAACATTTTAAGTCAATTTTACCAGGACAAAACACAACTTTCCCCCCATCAATCTGGCACTATAAACAAATGTTCCCAGTTGTGCTCAGTGGCCAGTCAGTCGGGTATCTCTGTCTTTTTGTGTTAGAGGATAATGGGAAATGTAGGCCGTCAGATGGAGCCGGTGGTGTCGAGTTGCCGTTTAGGTGTATGGCAGTGGTGTTGTGTGTCTGGGAGAATGTGGGTCATTTGAAGTGGTGGATCTAAAGTGTGTTGTTTAGCCGTAAATGAGGCCTTCTCATTGTGACACACTGAAAAGAGGCAGAAGAAAGAAGGGGTGCCTCAGGGACTGAGTAAAGTGCTCGTCTGAAGTAGAAGACCCCTGATCTGCATGAGCGTACACACACACATACACACAATGACCCCCAAATATCTCTTCTTTTCTCCCATTTGACTCACTCACCCACATACAGAGAGACTGAACAGCAACCGCCCGATCGCACATCTTTTTATCCACTTAAGGCAAGATTGTAGGCAAAAACCCATCCAGTCAATTTTGAGTTGTGTTTTTCAGTATAATGGGAAGAAAACATCTAAATCAAACTTTTAAGTGATTCTTACATATTCATACATACACCGCAAAATCCTCCGAGTAAAATTTACTCAGTTCAGAGAGTATTTGGTCCCTCTGTAAATAAAGGCAAACAGGTTGGTGATAAGTAGGCCCACACGGAATCTGCTGATTATTAGCCCATCAGTGAGTCGATGTATTTACTTGTGCAAATGTGTGTAATTTTATATTTATTTAGTTTTTAAATTTATTACACTAATATTATTGTGAGATAATAATAGTAATATTCAAATGTTGATATGATTTATTTACAATAAACTAATATTTTTGGTGGCGCCATGGTGGCGTAGTGAGTAGCACGTTCGCCTCACAGCAAGAAGGTCGCTGGTTCGAGCCTCGGCTGGGTCAGTTGGCATTTCTGTGTGGAGTTTGCATGTTCTCCCCGTGGTTGCGTGGGTTTCCTCCGGGTGCTCCGGTTTCCCCCACAAGTCCAAAGATATGCGGTACAGGTGAATTAGGTAAGCTAAAATTGTCCATAGTGTATGTGTGTGAATGAGAATGTATGGATGTTTCCCAGAGATGGGTTGCAGCTGGAAGGGCATCCGCTGCGTAAAACAAATGCTGGATAAGTTGGCGGATCATTCCGCTGTGGCGACCCCGGATTAATAAAGGGACTAAGCCGACAAGAAAATGAATGAATGAATGAATAATATTTTTTGTCTTTTAGTAGTTGAATTATAGAGACTTGCTTTGTTTACCAAATAAAAGGATCTAATTGAATTTGCATTGTAAACATTAAATAAAAGTTAAAAATGCATTATTTTTATTATTAATTAATTAAAGTTATGATACTCCTAAAATTATTCCGCATAAATCTGCAGATTTTTTACAAAATTTGTCGTAGAAATAGCGAAAAATGCAGATTCTGTCTGGCCCTAGTAATAAGTAAAGCTGCTGTTTGTAATGTGATACACTGTGTATTTATATAGCGCATTTATCGTGTATGGCCATACACCCAAAGTCCTTTTCAATCATGAGGGGGAGGGTCTCTCCACACCACCACCAGTGTTTGTGGAGTTGCTTAATGATCCTGCTGAGATTTTGAAAGATTCAATGTAATATATCTCAGCTGATTTCATCTAGGGCTGTGACTGAAGTCAGAGGTAGTTTTGTGTTTCTCTTTTGTGCTTCTGTTTATTAACAGCAGGTGTTCATCCTCAGTGCTTAATAATCACCTAATTAATTATTTTACTCAATTTACAGAGGGACCAATTATTATCTAAACTGAGTAAATTTTACTCGGAGGATTTTCCTGTGTAATTAGCTTGATTACTTACAACATTTCATTCTATTAAATTATAAATGTATTCTCTTTCTGCCTGTTGGCAGTATTTTCTAATAGTAAAGTGATAAAAAGACATTCCCAAAACTGACACTAATATATTCAAAAAAAAAAACGTTACTTCGCTTTTTTTAATCCTTGGAGTATATGCAAATTAGCACATATGTGATTAAATAGTGCCTCAAACCTTTTAGAAAAATTCTAAATACCTATGCAAATCTTCATATCATGGTCTTCATTGATTAAGTCTGTTAGACTCTCATTCACCATATGTGCTCTGGCACATGCACACACACAAACACACAGCTCTTTTATCTCAAATGCTTTGCAGTTAACTGAAACCTCACAACATTTGGACGGTGCAGTTTCCTAGGAAATACAGACAAAAGTGCAAAATCATGTCAAGGAGTAAACAAACCTTTAATTAGATGTAATCCTGAAAGAGTGCTCTTGCTTTGTTTGGATGATGATTTGAGATTGGCATAAAACAAGAGCACATAAAATTTTCAACTATTTTATTATGCAAATCAGCGGTGTCATGACTGGCTTTCGTTTTGTGATTATACAGCACATTCATATAGCCATGGGGCAGTATAAGATTCTGACGGTATGATAACCTTGGATAAAAATATCATGGTTTCATGGTCTTGTAATTACTGCTCTAAAATATATTCTTTTTAAATGTCTGATTGAAAAACAAAAACCTTTTTCCTCTTTGAAAACAATATATATTTTTTTAAGAAACATAAAAAAATTAGCCAAATAAGCCAAATAATTCAGGTGAATCCTTGACTTCTGCTGTCTTTATTAGTTTCAAAAACACAGATGTCTTTACAACTTACAACAGCATCTTTGGATATCTTTTCAGCTGGAGATACTGAAAAAGATATCGAAAAAAGAAATAAAGGCATCTTACACATACCATACGAACTGTATAGCAGAAAATAATTGCGGTTGTAAAACCTCGACTTTTCCAAACCGCAGTATACCTTAAAAACGGTTATCGTCCCATGCCTACTTTCATACAACTTTGTTGCTTTATTAATCTTGAAACTGCTTTTATTTGATCTAAATATAATACAAATATTTGAATAATGTTTTATACATTTTACTGTTATTTTATCCATTAATGGATTAATTAAGAAAATAAATAAATAAGAAAATGGTAAAACCGACTCGCGAGTGTGTTCTGCATCAGATCAGGGTGAGCATTTTCTACACACACTATGATGTTTGTGCTGCGCTGCTGATTGCAGTGTTCATGGAGCTTTGCATGATCACAGTTGAAGCACTGAAATCACATGCAATGTTTTTGGTTCCTTTTTTGAACTTCTTGGGCCATTGCTTTCAATGAAGGATGAGATAGCTCTTGGATTTCATCTAACATACCTCAATACAAGTTCTGATAACAAATAAAGGTCTCAGGGATTTGGAATGACATAGGGATGAGTGATTAATAACAGAAATTAAATTTTTGGATGCACTTTTAAGCAGTCTTGCTGAACAAAAAAAGGAAAAGCAATTCCATGCAAATGTCAACCTTGTCATGAAAAAAAAATACAAATCACCAAATACTAAAAACTTGTGTAAGCAAGTATTTTACAGTACTCAAAAAATACTCAAAAATGTTTGTCTTTTCAAACTATTCTATTTGATTTACTAAAGTCACACATGTGGGGGCGCGTGAGTAGCACGTTCGCCTCACAGCAAGAAGGTCGCTGGTTCGATCCCCGGTTGGGGCAGGTCCCGGTTGGGCCAGTTGGCATTTCTGTGTGGAGTTTGCATGTTCTCCCCGTGGTTGCGTGGGTTTCCTCCGGGTGCTCCGGTTTCCCCCACAGTCCAAAGACATGTGGTACAGGTGAATTGGGTAAGCTAAATTGTCCATAGTGTATGTGTGTGAATGAGAATGTATGAATGTGTTTCCCAGAGATGGGTTGTGGCTGGAAGGGCATCCGCTGCGTAAAACAAATGCCGGATAAGTTGGCGGTTCATTCCGCTGTGGCGACCCCGGATTAATAAAGGGACTAAGCCGAAAAGAAAATGAATGAATGAAGTCACACAAGTGGCAATTACACATTGGTCACATCCATAACTGAGAGGTCACATCTATAACATCACTTTTTCCTCCTAAATGCAAAAACGACAAATAAAATTCAATCATTATTGTTCTATAGAGAGACATCTTTTATCCTTTAGATTAGCAGTATTTCTTTGCGCAGTTTAATTCCCAGAATTTCTACAAAGTATGTTGTATACTGCAAACTCGCAGACTTTTTTGGTCACATCCATAACACATGCTTATTTTCCTCATTTAAAGTACAAAACATGTTTACAGATTGATTATTTTCTGATGCCATAAATCTGTGGTCAGTTGTTCTGGAAAATAGAAACAGATGTTTCAATAAAATGTTAACATATACTATCTATGGGAATTTAAGTTTTGAGTTGAGTTTTAACTGCAAATGTCACATCCAAAACGCTGGAATTGCTCTGAAATAAATAATACAAAATGAATGGACCCTTCTCACAAGACTGTAATGACGTGTTTAACAGTCATCAGCATAATAAATCCTTTTTTTTTTTTAAAGAACATATGAACATTGCCATTATCAGTCTCGCACATTTTTTCCCTTTTTCTCAAAGTCTTGATAACACCCTCGTGGAGTTTTTCTTTTATTATTTGAGCAAATAACATTGTAAAAATTAATTGTTGTACTCTCCCATTCGCTGCACTCTAAGGGTGCTTTCACACTTGGTTCAATTGCCTAAACCGTACGAAAGTTCGATTGTCCCCCCTTGCCACCTTCTCAGTTGGTTTGTGTTCACACTGTCTTTTTTCCTTCTGAACCCCGGTACGCTTGCGTCATCAAGCCGCTGTTTTGTGTACGGCTGTTGCCAGGTGACAGCCACGAAAGCAAAGCGCCAAAATGGAAAGACGTCTGCACATCGCGGTCGTTTCGCTTTTACTGAACCTTTTGGTTTTGGACATACAGAAAGCGACTTGGGTCTATCTGCCGCAAAAATAATATAAACGTTCAGAACATCACGCGATGTCTGCAGAAGCTGTGTTTGGAAGAGACAAGCAGACATTATCACTGTTTGTAGTGGGTCAGTCCCGCTTGTCGTCAAGGTAGGTGACATACACAGACATACACACACACACGAATGAACGTTATGAAAACTAAAGTTTGTTGTACAGTTAACGGTTCACTTCCGGCTTTTGGTACGATTGCATTCAAACAACAAGTGAACCGTACCAGAGTTCACATGAACCGTACCCCAGACCACCTCTTTCAGGCGGATTTGGGTACAGTTCACGGGTGCGCACCTGAGTTCAGAAGATGTGTTCACACTAGCTAAACCTACCGTACTATGACGTCAAACTAACCTGGGTGCGGACCAAAAGTGCTAGTGTGAAAGCACCCTAAGTTTACCCAACTGACAGCTACTAAGAAACCCGTAAATTTGAAAAGGATCCGTAATTAAACAAACAAATAAATAAATAACCAAAATCTTTGACTGGCTGTGCTCCAAATTCATTGCATTTTAGGACAGCAACTCAAGCAGTGTGTTTTATGAATTACATACCTCCCTTTTTTGGTTGCAAATTCCAATTATGTTGCACACGACCAAGTAAAAGTGCTAGCATGCTTTTCTCTAGCCTCTGACTCAGTGTTTAGTCAATAAGACAAGCTACATTGCTTGTTATCAACTGCAACAGCAAATCTTCAAATGTTGACAGTGTAGCAATATGTACTGATAGTTGTAAAATAGCAACAGGGTTGTCAAAACAGTACAGTACAGCAATCAGGGCAGACACACTGCTGGTGTGTGTGTGCACCAGCAGAATGTTACTTGTAAACTAGTATCAAATAGACCCGAACAGCTGCGTTCAGACACCACAGAGGATTAGAGAATATGCCGACGCACACTATAGTCTGCGACACAACCCCTAAACTTGAAGTTCTCACCAGCTATTACATAGTAAAACCGCAGATTTGAATGCTGCTAACCTCTAATTTTTAATAGCTTCAGAAATATCACCGTAAATCAACTGAATGGAGGTTCAGAATGCAATGTTTGGAGCTGGCGTACAATGGTCTTCTTGTTGGAAGACATACTGAGTCTATCCGCCTCGAGGGGAAGCGAGATGCCATCGAGTGTCCACACAGACAGTAAAAGGCTCTCGAGACAATGAAACGAGTGCGGGCAAACCGAATGCTTGTGTGAATTTTTTTTTTTGAACGAGTGTGTGTGAGACAAACTTTGGCTTCAGCAGAGCTCTCTGGATGTCAGCCATGCCTTGTTGTTCTAAGGGAGTTTCCTGGATTGAGCAGCGCTGTCGAGCCACACTCTCTCCGCGCTCACGTCAGACTTTCCACAGACGTTCACATGCACACACACGCACAATCGCACCATTTAGACGCAGCCGTCGGGAGGTGGGGTCAGAGAGCGACGGCTCTTGGAGGAATTTGAAAAGAAAGGGAGAAGGAGGACAGATACAATAGACGGAGTGTGAGAGAAGCCCAGAAACGGAGCAAAACGTAGGGCAGGCACATGGGAGTTTGAAGGAAAGAAGAGAGAGAGAGAGATTCCTGACTCTGAATGGACACACTAGAACCATTCAGACGAGTGAAACGCTTAAAGTCACACTAATGAGCTACAGTTCTTAAAAATTATATATTGCTCTTAAAAATTATATGTTGAATTCATTTATATAAAAACAGACATACATGAAGCTGTATAATAATAATAATAATAATAATGATAATAATAATGATAATAATAATAATAATAATAATAATGATAATATAAATAATAATAATAATAATAATAATAATAATGATAATAATTATAATAAACTTTACAGTTTTAAATTTAAATATGAATGATAAAACTGATTTATTGTATTTACTAATAAAATAAATGATATACTGCATATTTATGTTTACAATTTGATATATTCTATATAAAGAATATATCAAAGTCTTACATTTGATATATTATTTATTTTTATACATATTTGATGTTATATATTATATTATTTTATTTTATGCTTTAATTTTTACTATACATTTGTACTGTATATAATTATTATTTGTTTATTTATTTAGTTCATTTACTTATTATTATTTACAATTATTTTATTAATTATAATATTTATTTTGTGTTTCTTTAACATTGTTAAAATGGTTATTGTTAGTTTATTTCAATGTGTTTTGTGATTACTATTTAAAATGTTAATACAAAGATGCAATAAAAAAAAACTACATTTGTAAAAATACATAAATCGTATTTATCCATAAAATACACAATAAATATAAAATATACATTTCAAATTAAAATTAATTGAACATATACTGTTACATAATATATTTTCAAGTAATAGAGAGAGTACTTTACAAGTGGAGCAAAGTAGCAGCAATATTTATTCGATTTGTTTTGTTTACATTGTAAAAAAGTCTTTAAAAACTATTTGTTTTATGCAACAGTAAAATATGTCAGTTAACTTTCAGAAGTTGTAGTGCAGCTTTATTTTTTACAAATATTTTTGTAAATATTTTAATAGCATATTGAATGTTGAATAGTGCATATCACGTTTTTTAGCATGCTAACGTATGGCATTTTTTTGTCAATACAGCACAGCCATAATACTGTGTTCACGCCAAACACAGAGCACTGTGTGACTTGCTCTAGTTTACTCGGGGCATTTTATTTGACACAAATTTTCCACTAGAGTTGAATTTTTTTACCTGTACAAAAGATGCCACATAATCGGCATCACCTGCCAGAAATTCGAATATTCTACCAAAATTTACACATAAGAATAGACTGTATATAATTTACTTGGACAAATATGTCATTTTGCTTTTGGTTTGAACCCAGCATAGTCTTATATGGGATTACTCTGTAGCTTTTGGATAAATTTGAAAAGAAAGGGAGAAGAAGGACAAATACAATAGTCATAGTGTGAGAAAAGCCCAGAAATGGTGCAAAACTTGAGTGAAAGAAGAGAGAGATTCCTGACTCTGAACGAACACACTGAAACCATTCAGACGAGTGGAACATTAAAAGTCACACTAATGAGCTACAGTTTTCTCCCTCTCACTTACACACACATACACATATACACACACTAAAGACAAATTTTTTTTCCTGCGCACATATCAGTTGTTGCAGCCTGAAAAATTAGTAGCTGCATTAATGTCTGACACCTGTTCTGGCTCCCTTGGCACATGCAAACCCATCTGGGTCAAAGTTCGCAGATTTGCCAATGACATCATCCACCAATGACAGCGGAGCCTGTCTGACAGACGACGATGCCAAGCGCTCGTTATGAGCAGTCAGATTTTTTCCTGACTGCGTTTGTGTGTGTGTGTCATTGCTATGGAAACACTAGGTCCGATCCCGGGACAGGTGGTCTTTTTTTTTCTTTGGAGAGGCATGGATAGAAGGACTGACTAGTAACATCACTTCCTGCGTTAGCACATTCCAGGTCTGGTGAGTTTCTGGTAGATTCCAGAGTGGCACTTGAACCAACTTGTCAGCTTTTTTGCTTTTGCCGTTGACTCATTGTGAAAGTATTAACCAAACAAGGAAGATAAAGATGTTTAACGTCACGCCTTGATGACAAAAGAAAAAAAGAGGACCCAGCGGCTTCTAGGTTGCTGACAAAGGGTGTGTGATATTTCTATTAATGATAATATCATAGTTGTTTATTGATGTGTAAGCTGATATAATATCATGCATTGTGAACGCGCATTAGTATTAGTATTATGCGTATTAGTATGCAAATGAAGCTAAATAAATATAAAATACATAAAAACTAAAACCTTTTTAAAATGTATAATAAATGCATAATTATTTTAGTACTGAGTGGCCAGATGCTCACCCCAAAAACATGTGAATTGAATTAGTTAAATTAGCCATAGTGTATGTGTGTGAATGTGAGATTGTATGGGTGTTTCCCAGAGCTGGGTTGCAGCTGAAAGAGCACCCACTGCTTAAAACATATTCTGGATAAGTTGGCGGTTCAATCTGCTGTGGTGACCTCAGATAAATAAGGGACTAAGCCGAAGGGAAGTTAATAAATTTTAGTACTTATTCAATCTTAATTAATTAGGTTTAATTTAATTAGGCTACTAAATTTTTATTTATAAAAATAGGCTTATTTTAAGGTATTAATTAATTTATTTTAATATATATTTTGTTAAAACTTCTTTACACAACTTTGCAAAACTGCAAACTTTAAGTTTTATTACCTTCTTAATGTTTTTAGGAAACCCCATAAAAGCAATAAAACAGCAAATGCAAATATAAAAAAGTGACCTATAATGGCGCAAGTATAACTTATCATTGAGCGTTGAAAAGTTTTTAAAATTATTTTATTAGTTAATATTGTAACTATTTATTGGTTTTAAAAGCTCTGAAAAGGTTTAAACCAGGGATGTCAAACTCAATTCCTGGAGGGCCGCAGCTCTGCACAGTTTAGTTCCAACCCTAATTAAACACACCCGATCAAACTAATTGTGTCCTTCAGGCTTGTTTGAAACCTACCAGTAAGTGTGTTGAAGCAGGGTTGGAACTAAACGGTGCAGGGCTGCGGCCCTCCAGGAATTGAGTTTGACATCCCTGGTTAAACCAAAAGACAGCTCAACCATACACTACCTGAAAAACGTCCTGTCGTGGATCCCAGTTGTAAGAGCAACAAATAATAACTTGACTTCAAGCTGATCATTTGGAAAAGTAGCAGAAGGATTTTTTTTTCAAAGAATCATCTGTTGAACTACATCCCAATCATCACAAATACTGCAGAAGACCTATTGGAACCCACATGGACCCAAAATTATTACAGAAATCAGTCAAGTTTGGGGTCGCATTCAGTATTGGGGCTTGCAAAACATCTGCAGAGTGGATGGCAACATCGACAGCCTGAGATATCGAGACATTTGTGCTGCCCATTACACTACAAACCACAGGAGAGGGCAAATTCTTATACTACAGCCTCCACATCAAAGTACCTGAAAGCAAAGAAGGTCAAGGTCCTCCAGGATTGGTCCGTCCAGTCACCAGACATGAACATTATTGAGCATGTCTGGGGTAAGATGGAGAAGGAGGCATTGCAGATGAATCCAAATGAATCTTGATGAACTGTGGGAGTCGTGCAAGAACGCTTCTTTGCCATTCCAGATGACTTTATTAATAAGTTGTTTGAGTCATTGCAGAGATGTACGGATACAGTCCTCAAAGCTCATGGGAGTCATACACAATATTTATTCTCCACTGCACCATGACTTTATATTCTTTACTGTACGTTATTTCTGTTAAGTGACAAGACTTTTGTCTAAGCAAAGTCAGACCTTACTGTCTCAATTACACGATTAAAAATCAAGCCATGATCATGTTTTATTTTGGTAAAATAAGCATAATCTAGAGGCCTTTGCCTTTCATAAGCCACTTCTGATTCCAAATTATCAACTAGAGGTCAAGTTATTTTTTGTTGTTTCTAGAACTTGGATATAGAAAAGACTTCAGTCAGGTGATGTAAATGTCATTTTTACTTTGCTGCCTTCATGATGTACAAATGATGTACCGCACACAAAAGTTTTTCTCAATTTAAAAGTAGCCTAAAATACAAAACCCTAGACCTGTCCGCATAAAAACACGAAAAGAGCAATCTTATGCTAATATATGTAACTCGAGCACTGTTTAGAAAGCCAATCTCTAGTGGAAAAATGCTCCTGTGGACTGGTGGTCTGGCTTTTATTATCTTGCGCTTCTAAAAGTGAACTATTGTCTCCATTATCAGCTCTTCAAGACTATCCCGATAAACCGCTCGTGAACCATGACAAAAGCGCCTCAGTAGCGGAGGGACGTGGGTCAACCGGTAAAAAACGAAGATAAGACCAGAACAAACTCAAGACCAACTGGCTTCCTGTTTTCCCAAGCAATTCATTTATACAAGAGGAAACAGCAGTGAAGTCTTCGAGGTCTGTGTTTGGTCAAAAGCAAACTTGCACATTGCAGTTATCATGCAGAACATCCTTCACAAACAAGAAACAAGAAGGAAAGGTTGATTCGCACACACATAGACAGCGCTGGGTTTTGGCCAGTAAGAGGTGGTCAGGATGGAGACCAGAGCGGTAATCTTAACCTCTATGATGAGTGTCTTCCAAACCCACAATCACTTGCTCTGGCAGCTTAGCAGTGTGCTGTGTTCGGGCCGAAGGGGACGCCCTTTCCCTTCTGTCTGAGTGGATAATTGGGGAATATGCATGGAATGAAATAATGAAAAAACAAGTTGCAGTTAAACAAAAAAAAAAAATCCCAAGTATTATAAAGGAAGAAGATGCTGGTGTTTTCAAATAAGAGTAATCAAATAATAATAATAATAATAATAATAATAAGGGCGTCACAGTGGCGCTGTGGGTAGCATAATCACCTGACAGCAAGAAGGTCGCTGGTTCGAGCCCTGGCTGGGTCAGTTGGCATTTCTGTGTGGAGTTTGCTGCCCTCTCTGTGTTCATGTGGGTTTCCTACTGGTGCTCCGGTTTCCACCACAGTCCAAAGACATGCGGTATAGAACTGAGTAAGCTAAATTGCCCATAGTGTATGTGTGTAAATGAGTGGGTATGGGTGTTTCCCCAGTGTTGGGTTGCAGCTAGAAGGGCATTCACTGCATAAAACATATGCTGGATAAGTTAGCGTTTTAATGAATAAAAAAAATTAAGATGGATGGATGGATGGATAGAATAAATCACAGGTTTTATCATATTTAATGCACCATACCATTAACATATTTATTGCAAAATTAAATGTCCAAACAAGGATATACAAAATACATATTTTCAGCATCCAAAACAAAATCTTTAATTTTAAAACTTTATGTAAAATATATATATATATAATACAGTTTATTTAATAACATTTAATTACAAATTTACAAATGATAATTTATTTTAAATTTTTATAATTAATGAAATTTACAGCTTTTTAATTTAACATTTTTATATTGTTATCTAATATGTTTTCAAGTGAAAAAGAAAAATAAGAAAGCGAGAGAGAGAGAGACAAAGAGAGAAAGACAAACCAGAAATCGTACCCATAATTGAAGGAAAAACAAAGGATGGCTAACCCTCAAAACATAGTGGCTGCTGGCTACCCATATGCACTGTCCCAAATCTTAAATTAGGATTACTGAATGAGAAGGAATGAATGAGTTTTGTTAGACTGGCCGGACACCAAAATAAACGTAACCGAGAGCGGCCGGTCACACGAGAGCTCATGAATGAATGTTAATGCCAGTGGCGGCACATAATAAACAACCACAGAAACACACAAGCTTTCAAAGAAACCTGAATGAAAGTGTGTTTGGCTTCCTCTGCAGTTAAACAATCGAGTTTACAACACGCACTGCCAGCTCCAAACTATTAGACAGAAACATCAAATCTGCACTGTTCAAAAGTGTTTCCACGTGGACGAAATCCATTTCGCTCTCTTATGGCTTTTAATTTCAAATTGTACAAATTGATACTGTATTTATGACATAAGTAATTGATATACTGTAGAATTATTTCATTTTATCATTTAATAAAAGCGTAAATATATATATTGTATTTATTTGCAAAATAGAAATCTTTATACACACACATTTAAATCATCATTTAAAATGTTTAATTAAATATGTTGTTAATACTAATATTTTGTACTTAAACATGAAATCTTCATTGTTCAAATGTGAGACGTTTCTACATGTTGATGTTTATCTTTCTCTATATCACTTTCTAACCACACGCACACACACAAAATCTGGCACAATCTTGGCTGGCTGACAATGGCATTTTACAGGTTTTATTGTCTGATAAGGCTGTCAGTCACTGGGGTTTGCTGCTGGTGTGTACGTGTTCAATTAGGGATACATCCGCACTACATGCTGTACAGTGTGTTTCATTATGCATGATAATTGGGACTGACGGACAGACTGGAGTAACAGATGATTTCTGTAAGAGCTGTCGGTTAAGAGAGGACACACCGTTCTTCATTATTTCCAGTGGTCCGGAACAGGAACCGTATGGGATCATGTGCCGCAGATTAGCTGCAGATTCCAGGATTTTACACATTGACTATGCTGAACATGGATATAGAGGATATAGTGTGATTGATAGATGAAGTATTCAAATATACATACACACACCTTTATACCTTTAAGTGCCACACATTTTTAAATATAAAACTCATTTATTTTGTCTTTGCCATGATGACAGTACAATATATTTTACTAGCATTTAGGCAAGATTCTATGATTCTGCTTAAAGTGCAACTAAAGGTTTAACTATTTAATAACTTCCCAGTACTTAACTAATTTGGTTAACAAGTTAGGTTAAACAGGCAATGAATTTGACAACAGTGGTTTGTTCTGTAGCCATTTGGAAAAAAAAAAAATCTAAAGGGGGTTAATAACTATGGAGCCCCTTCCGGAGCCCCTAAAGTGACATGAAAAAGAAATTAATAAAAATGAAAACTTGATGTGACAAAAACTTCTGTCATGCATACATGAAACTATGTTGTGTGCGCACACAATACTATGTCGTGTGCGAGCCATATGCAATATGCAATACGCATGCCAAGCCCATGCAATATATATGTCTATGTCGTGTGCACGCGATCTGCATGTGTCTATGTCATGTGTATACGTGATACCAGGTCATGTGCATGAAATACTGTCAAGCGCACATGATATGCATGCTGTGCATACGTGATATGCACATCTATGTCGTGCAATATGTATCCTGTGAAGTCTTCATATATTTTTTTTGATTACACGTGATTTTATTACAATTAATAACACATATAATATAAAACACATAAAATAAACCCTTGCAAATGTTTACAGTTACAAGTTTTTCAGCATCTTCTGCAGATTTTAACCCTTTCCAGCAGTGGCATTGTGAAAAGATGGGTTCCACAATAATAGAGGACCCTCACTGACGCTCCAGAAGAAAACAAGTATAAAGAGCGGAGGGGTGAAAACTTTTAGAATCTGAATTCAAGGTAAATTGCACTTAATTTGTGTCATGGCAATTATGTTCAGTTATTTCCAAAGGGCAGTGGGAAACAATGACATTTTAGCTAAATAAGAAAATCATGTTTAAAAGTGTTCAACGCTTCCCATTCACTTTGAATGGGTGACGTCTAGTTTGCTGAACTGAATTGTGGGTCCGTCGCCGCTGCTTCAGTTTCAGCAGTTGGGACTCTCAACTTTTCAAGCGCCAATGAAAGCATCAACCAATCAGATCGCTTTATGCAAATACACCAGCTCAGACACTAGCTGATTGCTAATTACATTGGCTGATCCTGCTATGACGATATATACATATACATATACATATACATACACATACACATACATATACACATACAGACAGACAGACAGACAGACATATATACACACATACATACATATACATATATATGGCACCTTTTTGATAATGTGTCATTTTCTCACACTCTATCTTAAATATGATTTGTAATGAGCAATAGGCATGGGAAGATAACCAAGTTTTCAGGGTATAACAAAAATTTTTGTAACCCCTAACGTGTTCCTAATGTATGTGTAAGATTTTTTTTTTTTTAACAACAGCATCTCCAGCAGAAAAAATATCCAAAGATGCTTACTTTTATTGTAAAGTAATCAGTGTTTTTGAAACTAATGAAAACAGCAGAAGTCAATGTTTCAGTTTTATACTGATTTCAAATACATTATCACTTCAAATAAGTTTACTTAAGTAACTGCCAGGCCACTGTGCCTTTAAGAGGAAAAACTGAAAGCAAATTAGATGATTCAGAGCAGAAAGATTCACCTTTGTAACAAACTCGCTGGAATGAGATCACAAGAACCAAACACACACACAACTCTGCAACAATCGCAAAAAAAGTGCTTTCAAAACACAGCATTCTTGAGTGAGGCCACAGCTGCCCTTTTTTGCAAAATAACAGTCTCACACACACACACGCGCGCACACACACTCATGAACTCTACCTTAACCACAGATCATATGCCGGCACACACACAGACACACACACACACGCTAGCATCTTGGGTATGAGCGTGTGAAAATCTGTAAACGGCTCCTCTCGGGGAACACAGGAAACAGTCAGACAATGTGGAGGCTTCATTTGGAGTTCAGCTTCATGCTGGGCCACAGAGACACACACACACACAAACACACACACATTAATGAGTGCAAACTCAAGCAATGTCTGCAGACAACAAGCCACACATGGTTTACCAGCCATGTAATCCTTTAAATAATGCAATATTTTCTTCTCAAATCTGGTAACGTCAAGTTTCACCACTATTCCAGTTGCATCACAATCCCAAACCACACACTGACCACATATTTAGGGCCCCATGTTTTATGAATGTGGAAAACGTGGATGGAATCGCATTATATACAGTCATAAAAACGGAATGAAATGTATAACACAGAATGTCACAGAAGACGGCGTATTTTACATGAATAAATCTAAACTAGTGCTGTACAACAAATTAGACTGCCATATAAACGAGTGTGTGTGATTGTCTAAATGCAATACCTTTTGATTACTTACTTGATTACTTTCTTTAAACTATCTAGATACAGATATTAGTTATATTGACAAATTATAAAAGTATATGGAAAGCACAGAATAAACCAATGAAAAAAAATTATAATAATAAATCCAAGGTATTTCATAAGGCCCTGCATATTGTGAAGCCTCCAGCCCAGCAAGTGTCCCGTGGAGGTGACGGAGTTTCAGCTGAGAGATCAGGCGGGCAGCCTGCTGTCCTGAGTGAGCGTGGGAGGATATTATTAGCCAGAGAAAGCCACGACAGTACAGCCTTCCACATTTCACATTTCCTGTGGCTTTTCTGTCTCCTGTTAATAAAGAGTGCAGTGAACGGCAGGCAGACAGAACTGTGCTAATCTCTTTCCTTTAGAAAGAGGAAGAGAGGACGAGAGAGAGACAGACAGAGACAATGACAATAAAAAAAGGGATTTAAAAAAAAAAGTTTGATTTATAGTGCACTTCCTGTGTAAAACCACATCTGTGGGTCGGCACAATATACGACATACAACCTGTTGTGTGGTTAGAGTAGGTGTTTGCGATATTTAGAATCTACGATAATGACGTGATTGTTGGTTTAGTGATGTACGAGTTGACATTATAGACAGTGTGACTCAATTTGCATAAAAAAACTAAACAAACAAACAGCATGTTGAAGCTTATAGAGCCTTTAGTGTGTCGACATCACAATTATGTCTCAGCGTTGGCTGAAGGCCAAAGAGCAAACTGAAGGTGGCTAATACAAATTAACACAAAGTTGGGTCCCTAAAATGTCATCTTGTTTTGTTGTTGGGTGCCAAAACAAAAAACAAAATATCAGTTAATGTTTTATAAAGTATTGTCTTTTGTTATTAAATATTTTGAATTGTGTAGGTAAAATCTGGCAATTTACAAGATTTATAATATTTACAACCTGAAAAAGGTATGCAGCTGCTGGGATGGCACTTTAATTCAAGCTTAGAAAGCAAACAATATCCATGTTGGGTGCAAGCTGAAATTTTCACACATGTTACTTAAAGCTAAGCACATGCCACTGGTAGATCATGTTACAGTGAAAAAAAACCCCAACAACTTCAAAGTAGTTTGCTCCAATTTCATTTATATTAAATAAAATCATCCATTCAGATGCCACCAGTCACTAGTTTAATTTTGTAACAAATCACCCATATTTGACTAAATAATTGGACGATTAATCAAAAGTGATATTCGTGTAGATTTTGCCAATAGAGCCATTACTATTAAATCTCCTGCATGCGATTTCAGATGGAATAACATTTACTACACAGTTGTAGTTTACCAACAAAATATGAAAATTCCATTCAAAATTGAATCAAAGTTAATATAAATGGATGATAATTAAACGAAGATAATCAGTCTCTGATAATAACAGCTGTTAGCGTCACTTCTCAGTGAACTGTGGCTGTAGTAAACGCTCTACATCTGAAAGCACATGTACATACCACATATTATACAATGCTTTCACTCCAAATTCACTTCATAGTCGGGTTTTCAAAATAAATCCTAATCTGAGATTATTGTACAGTCATATTTATTTGTCTTGTCGAATTAATTAAAGCAGTTGATTCTTCTTAGTGGGTATCTGAATTTCAGCTTGTCAGTGCATCTAGCTTTTTGGAGTCGATTTAACAGAACTAAACACATTTGCATTTTCTTTTCGATAAATCGGCCACCCCGAGATTAAATTAATTACTTGTTAAGACAATAAATTGCTGCCACCTACTAGCAGTTTCGGCATCATAATTATTTATCCATGACAAGTCTCAAGCAGCCACTACACTACACTAATCAGCAAAATGCTGTTTTGTTTTATCCCCCCAAAATATTGCCACTTTAATCAACATCATACAACCCTAATCAACAAGTTGTCTGGGATCTTAAGTCCACAAAGCCTACACAATTAGTTCATCTCCCTTAAATAGACTAAGATCATAAATTACTTATTTTCTTCCCAAACAAACAGTAGCATACTCTAGATTGCATACTTTATGTCTTGCATTACTGGTTTGGGCACACAGACACGACTAATTTAATAAAGCCATACTCGATTTACCTAAACTGTGACTTTCCATTTTTGGAGAGCAGCACAACTTTGTTAGGCGGGACAAATGTGATAAAAAGCCACAGAACGAGTTCGGGAAAAAAGTGAATCCCAACAACAGCCTGAGTGAAATGCCCTCCTACCTCTCCTTGCCAAATTTAATTACCATTAAATATTTCCATTTCTTCACAGCCCTCACCATGGAAACTTCAGGAGGTAAACAGCTTCACTATGCGTCACAGATCAAAGTCTCATCCAATGAAAAGCTTTAAAGCCTGGATGACTCACTGTCTCTTTTCTTTCTCGCACCTTTGATTATCAAAAACGGGTCAAACGAGTTTCAAAAAAAGACTTTATTGGTGGTTGTAATCTCTCTTCTCATCAAGTTAATCTTTAAACTAATGTATCATAACAAGTGCGTCAATTATGTGAGAATTCTTACAAACAACCCAGCACAAACAAATGAGACCAAATCAGAATCAATGGGGGTAAGATGGCATTTTAAAGCTGAAACAAAAATGTATTCCCATGACTTTAGGCCAAGGCACACTGAGCTGCTTCACTCATTAGCAATAGCCTCAGTTCAGCGAGCGCACATCAGACGGAGGCTTTGTGCCGAATGCCTTTCCCATCACTCACACAAGCAGGAGGTTCAGTGGCGGCTGCTGTTTTTTAAAGCTGAATGCATTCTTTGACCTATTCAAGGTTAACATTAATTCAGGCATCTGCAAATGTCAGGCCAAAGTAATTCAAGAGCTGTAAAAGACATTCAATTACGCAGGATGCATAAAAAATAAAATAAAATAAAATTGTTTAATAAAAAAATAGTTTGAATGCAGGAAAGTGTTAAATCAGTACGCAAACACTATATATGTCTCTTAATTAATATAAGCCAAAAATATATTGCAGTCAACATATGAAGTGGATCAACAAACAAAAGCCAAAATTGTCCAAAGACAAATGGTTGTTGTTCAATAGTTTAAAAAAAATTGATAAAAGGTGATGATTCTCTTTAAATGTTGACAACTGTATAACAAAACATTTAAAATAATAATTTGTCATTTTTTTTAGATTTATATCATGCTATTTTTGTTTTATATCAATGTATATCCTCCAGAATACACATAAATATATAAAATAGTTTTTTTTGCAAACTAATTGAAAAATGTCAGATTAAATCAAATATAATAAAAAGGTAATAAATGTAAAATAATGAATAACATATTATAAACTTGTAATAAGATGAATAAGAATAATAGTAATCAGTGTTGGGGTAACACATTACAAGTAACGAGAGTTACATAATAATTTTATTTTTCTAAGTAACGAGTAAAGTAACGCATTACTTTTAAAAAATAAGTAATATTTGAGTTACTTTTTTGAAAATGTAACGAGTTACTTTTAAGTTCAATTAATTTGCTTTAAAAAAAATTAATTAAAGTAGTCACAATGAATCACGCAGTCAATGAGAGAATGTGTTGATTATTTTGAATGCATCGAAAGAAAAGCACAAGGGGATTGTCTCAAAAGACAGTAATTTGACTTAAGACAAATAGTACAAAATTAGCAAACACATTGCTTTAAACTTTCAATAATATGTATATTCAGCATGTATAGCTCTGGGGTCAGGAAGTTGTCATATAACCTTATCCTAAAATATTTTTTGAGCTGTAGGTGTAGGTTATACAATGCATTGTTAATTGCAGAGCTCCTCTATTAAAAAAAAGAAAGTTCTCAAAGAGATCAAGCCTTAGCCAGGTAATGAAAAGTACCTTTAAAGTAACAATGCATTACTTGCCATAAAAAGTTATTTTTGGGGGGAATAACTCAATATTGTGATGCATTACTTTTCCAAAGTAATTTCCCCATCACTGATGATGATAATAATAATAATAATAATAATAATAATAATAATAATAATAATGCAGTCAGAGGATTAGGCAAGCTAAAATCGTTAGAATCATTTAAATTAATAAAAATGGTAAAAATATAATAAAACATGAACTATGCTTATATTATTTGAATTATATTACTAGTATATGTATGTGGAATATATTTATATTATGCAGAGAGGGGGAGAGAGAGTGAGATAGATAGATAATGCTAGGTGTATGCAAGTTGATAAAATAATAATTGCACAACATTAAATAAAATGAAAATCCCTTGCCAGCAAATCATTAAGTCCTTCTTCTATTTTTAGATCCTCAAATAATTGCTCTTTGCTCTCTGACATCAAACACCAAGATAATCTTTTTACAGCAGTGCTCCCATCCACGCTCCCATGCACATGGAAAACATCAGCAAGGTGTGACTAAACTACAAACTGACACCATTATCCACGAGCTTCTGCGAGACACAACACCCTCATCTAATTTCCTACATTTAAGCACACACCCTAATTCAAGAGGATTTGCTAGGACACCCAATCTGTGATTCACCTGTGGATTCATGGGAGGAGTAAACAGCAGAAAAGAGAGAGCGGGTATTGTTTTCAAGGAGAAGGATCGCTAGTAACTCTTCAGTTTTAAGTCAAACCGATGGGTCATTATTGTTTAAGGACACTGGATAGGACAGCGCACACACATAGAAACGCACACTATTAGCGTTTTTAACTAGAGTCAATGGAGGTTGAATAGAAGAGGAGCTGAATAGCAGGCGTATTGTAATATATGTAACACATCTCTGGTTCGCTCTTTCCTGGAAAGGTGAGGCCACTGCGAGTGATTCATTTATTTTGTAAAGTATTGCCACACCTGAACCAGAGACGAGCGAAATGGCAAGGATAATAATCTAACCACAAACCCGCACATAATTTTTCTGACTGCAGATAATCTTATGGTTTGAATATTTTTATCTAATGTACGTCACATAAAGAAGGATAAGCTTAAACTGCTGCTTTTATGATGTTGTAAAGCATAAAAAAAGACTAGGAATGCATGATGTAATGGTGGCTGTGTTAGTGACCGTAAATAAATGCTTATATTATGCTTATGTGCCAATTAATACAAACAAATAATCCCTATTATTTATACTATATTTATTCTATAAATTATTATTATTACTAAATCCCTATTATTTATACTACAGTCTCCCTAGTCAATATAAGCCACAAATATAAAATATAATAACCCAATGGTACAATATAATATAATATAATATAATATAATATAATATAATATAATATAATATAATATAATATAATATAATATAATATAATAATATAATATAATATAATTATTGTTAATTACATATTTTCTATTTATTATATAGACAAATACTATTATTTTTTTAAATAAATTAATTAAATAGCAATATAAAATATACAAGCTTATTTTTATCTGTATGTATATCATTTTAAAATAAGTAGGTAATTACACACACTGCACACCATTACCGTGCAAAAGAAGGTGAACATTTTTCTTAATATAAGCCAAAAATACATGAAATATACAAAAATCAACAAAATAAAAGCTCCATGCGTACTACTTATAATTAAAAAAAAAAATTGAATGGAAACTTCCCTGAAGCACTTCATGTCAACTACTCAATCAACCTAACAACATCCTTAAATAACAGCCGCAAAGCTTGAGAACAAGATAAATGTGCTTCTCATCTGAGTATAAACACTTCTAGACCTTTGTTTATTGTGGGCCAATCTACAGCATAGACTAAAAAACAGATATGGCACGATTTCAACCACTGCACTCCCACACGTCCGCGTCGCTCTGATTGCTTTGATAATGAGCGTTGCATTTAATTGCATCACGCAAACTTCTCTCTTCCTGTCTCCTCGTAAATGTGGATTCTATAAACATCTGATGGTGGAAAGTAGCTTTAAAAGGCTTCTAACGAGCAGCGGGATGTCGACTGAGCTCTGGAGTCTTTCTTGTGGATCTCGAGGTATGTAGCACATGTCCTGTTTGGATTTCAGGGCCGCTCGGAGAGATACCGTGCACACTTCCTGTTCATGCCCACACCCTGGAGAGCACCCACTGATAGCATCGAACGGTACCAAAAAAAAGGAGAAATCCAGAGAGACAGAGAAATCACTGCAGGGACTAAAGGTCCTTGGACTCCACACAGCGTCCAAAATTCTTATCTAAAAATCATTAAATGTTACAAAACGCTTACACACTACCATCTGCTATATATATATATATATATA
>CAIGQQ010038251.1:982020-1021979 GCA_903798035.1 Danio albolineatus
ATATATATATGTGTGTGTGTGTGTGTGTGTGTGTGTGTGAAATATTAGTATGATTACCTGTTCTTTTATGTTCAATAAGACCCTTCATTTGTAATTTTAAACCAAAAAGGGAAAAGACTGTAAATTACGTTGTGTATCTCAAAGTTAAGGGCGTCACGGTGGCGTAGTGAGTAGCACGTTCGCCTCACAGCAAGAAGGTTGCTGGGTCAGTTGGCATTTCTGTGTGGAGTTTGCATGTTCTCCCCGTGGTTGCATGGGTTTCCTCCTGGTGCTTCGGTTTCCCCCACAAGTCCGAAGACATGCGAAAAGAAAATAAATGAATCTCAAAGTAAAAAAAAAATGTAGAGTAGTTTACAGAATAAAACAAAAAAATTATGTTTTCCTCGAACACATAACTATATCGCCATTTATACAGTTTTTAAAATTCAATTTGCATTAAAAAAATTCTTTTGCATAAAATTTTTTTAGAAAAGTGACCAGTTTCAGGCATATTTATATTCATACAGCACAATACCAATGTTTTGCCTTCAGAAGCGTTAGGAAACAGCATAATTGCACCCATATTTCAACTTTTTATTTTTAGAAATATTATTAGAGCCATTAAAGTTATGCTTCTTTTATTATTACCTTTAATGTGGACAAAAAAGAAAAGAATATGGGACACCTCATCTTTGACCCATACAGTAGCCTACACATGTTTGCACAGACCTACATATAAAACCAACTAATGCCATACAGTAGTTTTTGTGATTAAGTCCAATTGAAAAAGCATTAGGCAAGGTTGCTGACAAAACCCTAACCACTTTATAAAACCTTACTCTGACAATTACACAAATCAGGCAAATTTGATCAGCGTAATCTTATTTTCTCCTCTTCTCTCACAAAAATAAACTAACCTAAAAAGCCCCAATTTTGCCTCCATGCAGGCGAACAATGTTGCATTGAGGACAGATTTCTGCCCCCTTTACCTGAACACACCTATGAACTGTCATTATAAATTCAACATTTCTCTTCAAACCGACTTTGATGGGTGATATAAGGGGAATTCTGCTTAGCACAGAAGGCACAAGGTAATCCTTCATGCCAAGTCTCTGATGCAATGCGCACGTATAGTGAAATCAGGCCCTCGTGACTCAATGATTTGCTCTGCTTCATTGGTTCATCTGTTAAGGTGCTTCAGATAAACGGCCTTCATTACAAAGGCCGCAAAAAAGCATGGGATCTTAAATGGATTAGACCTGGAATGCTCAATGTTGTCATAGAAGAACAAATACTATGTCGTCTTTTTCCGACATTTGTGTCACACCCAGTTTGTCGGGTTTGCGTGGAGGCTCAGAAAAGCGTTTAAACAGTTACAAAATATTAATTGTTATCTCACAGGCTGAAGTGAGTCACTCATGAGTAATAACAGTCTGTTGAGATTGTAATGCTGATAACCTGTGTTTTACTCTAAATCCATGGCTGACAACAGCTAATGACTAAAGCTAATACAAAATCTCACAATTTAAAATGCACTGGGCTGAACAGGCAGGAAAAAGATAAAAAAAGTTGTTGTTGGGTTTTTTTTCTTGCATATTTTACTCTTAATTATTATTAGGTTAATATATTATGCTTTAACTGGCATCACGGTGGCGTAGTGGGTAGCACGATTGCCTCAAAGCAAAAAGGTCGCTGGCATGTGCCCCGGCTGGGTCAGTTGGCATTTCTGGGTGGAGTTTGCATGTTCTCCCCGTGGTTGTGTGGGTTTCCTCCGGGTGCCCCGCTTTCCCCTACAAGTCCTAAAACATGTGTTATAGGTGAATTGGGTAGACTATATTGTCCGTAGTGTATGATTGTGAATGAGTGTGGATTGATGTTTCCCATAGATGGGTTGCAGCTGGAAGGGCATCCGCTGCGTAAAACATATGCTGTATAAGTTGGCAGTTCATTCTGCTGTGGTGACCCCAGATTAATAAAGGCGCTAAGCAAATGAATGAATTATGCTTAAACCTTTTAAATAAATATATTAGGCTGTTTTGACACTTTATTTTCACATAAACACTTTGAAAAGCTAAATCACACTGTAAAAAATATCTGTTAATTAACAGTTTCTGTATTTTGTGATTAACAAGTGTTTTCCATTTGTTTATTCAAAGTCAGCATTATTGTCAATTCAACTACACGTAGAGAGAATTGAAATCGTGTTACTCTCAGACCTATAGGTGCCTAACATATAATATTATTATTACAAATAGAAATTAAAATTTGAGTATTTTCTGTAATTTAATATCTGTTATTTTACGGCATATTTCTGTAATTTATTTAACTTTTTTTTTCGGCACCCCAGCGACTGCAAATAAACGCTAAAATTCCGGATTTTTTTTACAGTGTGGAGACTCGGCGGTCTTTAGTTCATGGTTCTGAATTGCATTACGGGACCTTGATCTCTGCTCTATTGAATTTTGATGTTGAAAATTTAACTCTACAGTTTAACAAAGTGACTTTTTTATTGACATTTTAGTAGTTTGAAACAATGTAATGTATAGCAAATATTATGTACACTCAGAAATAAAGGTACAGGAGCTGTCACTGGGGCAGTACCTTTTCAAAAGATACATATTTGTACCCAACGAGTCCACAGTGATACCTCAAAGGTGCATATTAGTGCCTAAATGTACCTAAAAAAAGCCCCTTTGAGATACCATTATGGACCCTTCAGGTACAAATATATATCTTTTATAGGGGTACTGCCTCAGTGACAGCTCCTGTACCTTTATTTCTGAGAGTGTAGAGAAATAAGTCTGTGAAACAACAGAAAATGTTCTGGCAGTTTAACACAAGGTTTTTGTACAGTAATATAAGACACCACCATCCCAGACAATATCTCACTTTAAACTATTAAAAATGTTGGTAACACTTTATAATAACTACACGCTATGAATCATCTATTAAGCATTAGCAGGTAGTGAATTCATTATTTGTTAAGCATTAACACTACATTAACAAACGTTAGTAAGCAGTTTATACCTGCAGCTACAAATGCTCTTTTCTTGACTTATTAGTACATTTATAATGTGCTTTATAATTGTACTTTCATAATTGGTTAAGGATAAATTTTTCATTACAAAATTAAGTATCACATTATTTACAAATCAGTTGTATTTAAGAGTAGTTGGTGGTTTTTAAGATCATTTAGAATGAGTTAGTAAATGATTAATAAACTATTAAAATCAACATTTATAGATTGTATTATTCAGGCATATAGTAATGGTTACTATGTCTGCTAATAAATGCTTTATTATCTCAACTTCATCCAGTTTTGTGACCTAATCTAAAGTGAGGACTATTCATGCTTTATAAATCCCTTATAAATGACTATTAAAGGCTTACTATAAAATTAACAATACATTTTTTGCAATCCAATCTAAATAATAAAAAGACTGTAAAGTTTAAACATCGTTGAATAACAGTAGTGTCAAAATACAACATAAAATTGGATAAAAAAAAACAACAATATAATTTAACCGTATATTATGATACAAGTTATTTAGCGATGTTTAAACTGTACAGTAATTTTATTTTAGATAAGGTTGCAGATATTTATTTTTAATTTGATACAGTTTAATTTATGTACAGTTGAAGTTAGAATTATTAGCCCCCCTTTGATTTATTTTTATTTATTTATTTTTTAAAATATTTCCCAAATGATGTTTAACAGAGCAAGGAAATTTTCACAGTATATCTGATAATATTTTTAAAAATCTATTTACAAAATCTTTTCTCCATTAAACAGAAATTTGGGGAAAAAAATAAACAGGGGGGCTAATAACTCAGGGGGGGGGCTAATAATTCTGACTTCAACTGTATATTCAAATTAATAGAAATGAATAAAGTCATCTATGTTCTTTTTTTTTTCCTGTTTAGAATAAAACTGAGCCTTTAATAGTCATTTATAAAGGATTTATAAAGCATGAATAGTCCTCACTTTAGATTAGGTCACAAAACTGGATGAAGTTGAGTTAATAAAACATTTATTAACATTAAAATTAACTATTGGTATATGCCTGAATAATAAGAATTATAAATGTTGATTTTAATAGTTTATAATCGTTTACAAACTCATTATGGATGATCGTTAAAAACCACCAACTACTCTTAAATAACTGGTTTGTAAATAATGTGATACTTAATTTAGTAATAAAAACTAATCCTTAACCAATTATGAAAGTACAATTATTAAGCACATTATAAAGGTACTTATAAGTCAAGAACAGAGCATTTGTAGCTGCAGGTATAAACTGCTTACTAACGTTTATTAATGTTAATGTTAATGCTTAACAGATAATGAATTCACTACTTGCTAATGCTTAATAAATGATTCATAGCGTGTAGTTATTATAAAGTGTTACCAAAATGTTATTAAAAGTCACTTTTCCAAACTTTTTAAGGTTAAAAGTTGTTGGAAAAAAAGATCAAGGTCCCATAATGCAATTAAAAAGCATAAATGGACCGGGAAAGAAATTAAATAAATAAAAACTTGAATTTCAAAATACAAAAAACTGCTAATTTATGGATATTTTGCAGTGTAGACACTACTTGTATTTAATATGTTTTCTATGTAATAAAAACACCTTTTATTACAGAGAAATGGGATGTCTCATAATAGGAGGAACATAATGTTGGGGAGAGGAAAACACTGAATATGCAGAATATTAATTGATAACTACATTTTATCAAGGAACATAGGTTTATTTTAT
This sequence comes from Danio albolineatus, assembly GCA_903798035.1. Taxonomy (NCBI): domain Eukaryota; kingdom Metazoa; phylum Chordata; class Actinopteri; order Cypriniformes; family Danionidae; genus Danio; species Danio albolineatus. Next base: position 986,757 of record CAIGQQ010038251.1, read on the forward strand.
TGTGCCAAAAATGCACTGAAAAAATGAAGTATACAATATAAACAGTTATGAATATTTCATTTGTTCTCTCTCTTGCTCTCGATCAGCAGCCTTTCACTTTTTTCAATGAGCATATTCCTTTGCACTGTCAAAGAAGAAGCTAAATGCATAACACATGCATTGTTTTAAACAATAGGCCTAAAACATCTACATTAACAAACAGATCATCATCAATCTATTATGTCTTATTATAGACACCACAATCACTATGCCTGAATGCTTGCTACTGGTTACCTATTTATTTGTTCGCAGTTTATCAAAATGACTTTTGGACTCGTGCAATCGCCATTAAGTAATACAAAATGACTTTTGTAATGGTTCAGATTTCTTATCAGATTTCTCATAAAATCTAAATATAGCCAAAGACATGCATATTTAACTTGTTTGCTTAAATAATACATTGAATCCATTTCTCTTGCACTGAAAATCGCTTTGTTGTATTGAAAATTGTTGCATTCTAATAATTCAAACAATCGACGCAAAAAGAAAGTGGTCACAAAATCATATAAACAAGGACACACATCATGTTGCCTCTCTGTTTATTTATCTGTAAATGGCAGTTTTGCTTTTATTGTGTCAGGAAGATAAATAGAAAGGTGGCAGAGATCAAAATAGGATCTCTTTTAGGCATATGGATAGATAAAACATGTCATACCTCGAAATCCATTCTAAACAGCTCAAAGGTGGAAGATGATGTGCTGACAACCTGGTACTGTACACATGTAATCCTAAAAGTTAGGTATAATGTGGCTCAGACAATATAAATAATCTGTGAAAAGAGAAAGAGAGTGTTTATAGTTTACATGGAGAAAATATAAACGAGAACCTGTAATGTACTAATTTCAACATGACTGCTTAGTGCTATTTGAAATAATCATAACAGGAATAAAAGAGTGATTTAAATAATAATAATAATAACAATAATAATAACAACAATAATAATAATAATAATAATAATAATAATAATAATAATAATAATAATAATAATATTATAACAACAACAAAAACAACAACAACAACAACAACAACAACAATAATAATAATAATAATACTACAACAACAACAACAACAACAATAACAACAACAATACTTATAACAACAACAACAACAACAACAACAACAACAACAACAACAACAACAATAATAATAATAATAATAATAATAATTACAATAATAATAATAATATACACCTAAGCCCAATTTCCCGTTTTCAATGGCTTTGCAAGATCATGAGTATGCATAAAAAGGTGTAAAGTGACTGAAACTCTGCAGGCAGCTGCAGGTTGTCCTGATAAAGGCCAAATGTGTGAGCCTTCCAGCCATAACAAAATATGTTTATTGTTCCAAATTGGGGATTTCTAGAATTGTTTGGTAAATATCAGTATCTTCTCGACACAGAGTGTCTCAATTTTAAAGATAATTTGTACTGAAAGTGCACTCTGTAGTAAGTTTAAATTATTTGGGTTCAATGAGAAAAATGTTTAAAAAAACAACAACAACATAAAAGTAATGGCACCCCAGAGTCCTGATATAAACCTGAATAAAAACCTCAAAATTACGTCTATAGCTGTAAACCATATTTCTTTTGGTTCTCTAGTTTGATTACGGTTTTGCACAAAATTTGCACAAAACCACTTATTATTATTGGTTATTTTATAAAACATGGTTCACTGATCCCACAGGGAAAATACTAGAGTAATGTGTAAAAAATATTATATTGTTTTTGAATAGTATTATATTGTTTTGAATAAGTGTTATAGTAAAGTGTTTTATGATATTTATAATACTTTGACAATGAATGTTTCAGCATACTTTAGTGAACTGATAAACTGTAATAAATACTGTAGTATACTTTAGTTTTTACTATGGTGTAGTACAATAATACACCCTGTAGTTGTGGAAAACTACTGGATTATTTTTTTATATTACTATGGTCTATACCACAGCAACTATACAATTACCACAACAGATTAATTTGATACTTCATTACACACTACAGTGTTTACTGTAAATTTTAGAATTTCTTTTTCATGTGGGATGGTGTAGCCAACTAAAATTACTTAGAATAGTTAACAATGAAGATTACATGATTTTTTCTTCTTTTTAAAAAGGTGTTTATAAATTGTTTTTGCACTACTAGTCCAGCATAAAATTGTGCAGCAAATTAAAAGCACTGATTTTAAACTAGCAAATAACCATGTTATACATAACAACAATCAAACTAATGGTCTGAGGCACCATAACAAACTTTATAACTCCAACAAATAAATTCAAGCGTTTATCTGAGTGTTGTGGTGAGCCTATGATGACAAGTTGGGAATGCCTTCTGTTTTAAGTGGAAATCTATTGGAAAACACCACGGAGGCATTATTGTTCACATTGTGGCAAGGGCTCCCTCAGAACAGCGTTATGAGTAATGCCTGTGGCCGACCACAGAAAATGCCATCTCACACACTCCAATGAATTAAGGTCAACGTTGCATGACAGCGTTGCTTACAGGCATCTAACTGCTACTTTTCACACTAGCTTAATTAACCAAGTCTGCAACATTCCCCTCAAACTCTCTCTTGCACTCCCACGCGCATAAACAAACAAAGCAAAAAGCCTTGCTTTCTGTACTGTTTAAGGAGCTCAAAGTGGACACTGAAGGTCAGACGGTGAACTCAGCATGCCTGATGCTAGATTTACTGCGGGACGGGCCTAATTATCACATATTTTCACCATCGCTAAATTAAAAAAAAATAAAGATTCTTTCCATGCCTCCTCCTCTCTTCATTTATTTTTAAGGGGAAGGGTTTTGGGTGAGTCCAAGGACACTGTTTGGAATGCTGGAAGAAGTTGCACAAACTTATGAATCCTTTTTTTTTTAGTAAAGAGGCAAGAAATATGCAGCTAAAGAGGAACAAGTAGATTGGGTTTGACAAAATACAGGATGGTGGCGGCTGACACCAGGATACTCTCGTCTGGGCTGCAGGATATGTCCCATAATTCAGTGCAATGATCTGTGTGGCCTCACACTTGGTAAATGTGAAGAAGAATCAACATGCATGCTTTTGGGTGACATATATCATATCTCTGTATACATTTTTGAGAACACGTGGACAGGATGTTCAGCATATGGCACTGGCAAAATGCTTGGACACACATTTTTGATTTAGTACTGTTTCTATCGAATTTGTAAGCATGACTCCCTGAAGAAGACTTTGTTGATGTCTATTTATGTCACTACACGTATAGACACATCAGCTGGTTTTGCATCGCAGATCACACAAAATAGTGTTTTTTCACATATACCTTATGCATAGTGACCACTGCTGAAGTCTCAAGACAGCTTTCTTGTGAGTTACTTTAATGTACATTTTTGTCATATGTACAGAGTAGTGTGATAAATCCTTTCAACAGTTGTCATTTCACAGATCCTCAACAAGTTTAGACAGAGATACTGGCGAACCAACCCGAAACTCTTAGGACATTGAGAGGAAGTGATAAAGATTCCCTGAGGGACTCTATATATACACGGTAAATAGAGTAAAAACAACTAATAGAAATGTGTGTGTTTAAAGGTAAAATTTGTGTGCTAAGATAAATTTTGGGGTTGTTTTAGTCTGAATAATTTGGGCGACAATTGAGTTGATTTCCAGATCATTATTAGTATTTTTTTTTCCCTTGAAATGGCATTTTAATGACCTTTTTTAAGTGTCTAACTTTTATATGGGCATTTTTAGAATTACGTTTTCGAAGTGTCTACCTTTTATCTGTGTTGTTTATTTTCTCTCAATTAATTAATTAATTAATTTGTTTGTTTGTTTGTTTGTTTGTTTGTTTGTTTGTTTGTTTGTTTGTTTGTTTGTTTGTTTGTTTGTTTATTTATTTATTTATTTATTCGGGGTTTTCATCTTTATTAGATAGGACAGTAAAGAGAATTGGCGGGAAAGCATGGGGAGCAGAGAGAGGGGAAGGATCGGCATAGGACCGCGAGGCGGAATTGAACTCGGGTCACCGCGAGCACCGGAGTGCATGTGTCGACGCACTAACCACTACACCACTGGTGCCAAAATCTGTGTTGTTTATTAAGTCAAACATAAATTTGACATATTACTTAAATCAGTCACATTTTAATTTAAACGAACAAATTATTATCCTTCCTGTGTTTATTAAATTGTACACTTTTACATTACACATTAAAATGCAGTCCTTTCAGAGCAAAACTGCAATATAATGACAAAACCTGATTGTTATTGCTAATATTTAAATAATAATCAATGTTTATTAATACTGTAATAACGATTAATAATGTGTATTATTAATTAGCTTATTAATTTTCATTTGGCTTAGTCCCTTTATTCATCAGGGGTCACCACAGTGGAATGAACCACCAACTTATCTAGCATATGTTTCACATAGCGGATGTTCTTTCAGCTGCAACCCAGTATTGGGAAAACACCATACACTCTCACATGCATACTCATACGCTACGGCCAATTTAGTTTATTCAATTCACCTATATCGCATGTCTTTGGATTGGAGAGGAAATCAGAACACTCTGAGGAAACCCATGCGAACATAGGGAAAACATGCAAACTCCACATAGAAATGCCAACTGATCTAGCCAGCGACCTTCTTGCTGTGAGGTGACAGTGCTAACCACTGAGCCACCGTGTTGCCACTAAAGTGTATTAAATAGAATACATATAAAAGTTTAACTTTATTTATTAGGGAACAGGTCATTATGTTCTAACTACACAGACAAAACATGTCAGTTCATGACATTAGTCTAGCACAAACTATGAAGCTGTCTACCAGACTAAATCTGACATCATATCTGTACTTTGTTGTTTATTATGTGAGAAATTTGTTCTCACATTGTCACTGAAATGATTTGCTATTGCGTTCCTAACTCAACATAAACATTCAATCACAAAAGATTGTGCAGTGACATTTTTTTGACCCATATCTTGATTTTTTTTTTGCCTGCATTTGTGTTCGCTAATATCTTATACATAGTCATAAATATGCTCACGCAAGAAACTCTGATTTAATAAGCTTGGTGTATTCAGCTGAGGAAAAGTAAAGGTGTGTCCAGGTGTTTTGTTATTGTCAGGCAAGTTTTATATGAAATCATTTCCTGCTTTTGAAAAGATCTTATCAACATCCTCATACACATACACATATGTGAAAAGACACACTCATATTTTTTTCAGAGAAAGACAAGAGAAATAAACTACATTATTTAATCAAAACTATTAAAAATGCTATGAAAATATTAGTATATATTTCATTTATATCATTTAATATACTATAACTTTGACTAATAAAACTGTACACATATCTGAAAATTTAAAGAAGGCTCTTAAGTCTCTTAAATATAAATTAAATAATTATATTAGCAAAACAGCAGGTTAATATACAAATTAAATTTATATATACATTTTAAATATTTTTCAGTGCCTAAAAATGGAGTTTATGTTACAAATTTAAAAATATTGTACATTTTGGTCCCACTTTATATTAAGTGTCCTTAACTACTATGTACTTGTGTCAAAAAATAAATACAATGTACTTACTGTGTTTATGATGTATTTGAGAACAGTTGTGGTGCTCTTGAGTTGGGATAGGGGTAGGGTTAAGGACAAGTTTGGTGGTATCGGTAGGTTTAAGGGTGGGTTAAGGTGTAAGGGATGGTCAAAAGTGTGTTTACAAATGTAACTACAGAAATTAATTACAGCTGTAATTACATACAGGTATTTAATCAAGCATAAGTACAATGTAAAACATGTATTTACACTATAAGTACATTGTAATGAATAATTAATTTCGGTGTAAGTACATATTAGTTAAGGTTATTTAATATAAAGTGGGACCTACATTTCTTTCAAAAGCAGGTTCCGTACAATTTATTCGTTCAACACAAACTGATTAAATCAATTAAAAAATTTAATTAAATTGAGCATAAAAAAATGAAGTTGTCTAAAAAAAACATCAAGAATTGTGCTATTTCAGCTCATTTTAAATAAGTTTGAATAATAATTTGAGTGTAAACTATTTACATTTATTTTTATAATGGATAAATAGTCATTATGCTAATATGCTTTAGCAAAACATGACTGCATGAAAGCAGCGGTCATTGCTTGTTTCTTCCTCGCTCAAAGAAAATCATGACTGTTTGTCTATTTTCACATTCCTTCCTGTGTTTGATTTCACATATGAGTGGTTGTGAGATATTCAAAACTTGCCCAACAACAACAAAACTATGACCAACCCACGAACACCTGGGCACACATTTTCTTTCACTAAAACGGACACACCCACACAGCCGAACCAGAGTTTATTATTACGTATAATAATTACGTATTAACACCAACAATCACATAAGAGGAACAACAGATCCACATTACACCGCAGTGATTTCAAATATAAAACAGCACCGTGCCAGCTAAACCAACCACAGCTATTATTAGGTCTCTAATTTGTACGATCCTGTTCAATTGAATCAGATGACGCCATTTGACCTGCTGATAAACTACAGCCTGCGTTTTATCTCGGAGCAGATGGGAAATGACACGAGGTGGGGGGAAACAGGGGCTCTGAAGCCGAAGAGGAAAAAGGAGTGAAAATAAAGGGAAGGAAAACTTCCTGAGCGTCACAAGCTGCCCCAGTGACGCCTTCTCATTGTTTCTCAAGTGTTTAAAACAGAAAAAAGACACAGACTTGAACTTGTCTGTGAACTAACCCTGAAAGCTGCTGATCTGTTTATAGTTTCGTGTCTGTGCACCCGCTGTCGGATGAAGCTAATTCCTGTCGCAACATTTATCATGTGACAGATGTAGCATGTGACCCTGTTTGTCTACAAGTGTGACGCTCCTTGCGCAGCAGAATACAATTGCATTCTCCTGTCAAAAATCTCTAAAACACCCCTCCGTTTTGTTACCAGCAAGTCTTCACGTCCACACATCCCCTAATTTACCCCCCTCTCGCAATCATCAACACCGACAATTCACTGAGAAACAAGCCGGACGCGGCCGCAGGCCTAAAAATAAACCCAAACGACTCCCAAAGGATTTCATTGAGTCATCTGTATTATACAAGCACTCAGTGTCCCTTTATGTGCTCTTAAAAGTAAATGAACTTTCCAGAAACAAGCAAAAAAAAAAATAAAAAATCTGAATTCACTTAAAACTTTCACAGTGCAGACAGAATGCTCCTTTCATTTTTTCCAGAGCTTTGCAACAAGTGAAATCTTGCAATCCTCGAAACAATTCAAAACAGGTCATGCTAACTCGAAAACAATCGCACAAAACGCAAACAGGGCTTTTCCCAGATTCAGATAAACCATCCGAATGTGACTCCTCGCCACTCCTTTTTGGCCTGGCACGATTTTTCTAAGCAAAGAAGACCTGAGAAGTGAGGTCCCTGCAAATTCACAAGGTAACTATTATCTAAGAGCACATCCGGTAATTTAGTATGGCTGCCGGTGATAAGGGCGTGTTTTTTTTCCTGTGTCACGTTGTCTATTCAGATCACTGGAGGATAATGCTCTTCTGACCCCAGCTCTACTGTGTGCTCCACGGATCAACTTTCTCGCTGTCTCTTTCTTTTATGATCCGTGTCTTTGTGTTTTGTCCTTATAAATGCGAAAGCTCTTCTACTCTCTCTCTACAGCAAGCAAGCGAAGTACATCAATCACTCGCCATCCACAATTCCTGCTTTGTCTGCATAGAACTAAAGAATATAAAATGTATCCGTTACTTTTTAAATGTTACTTTTTAAAACTACACTATTTAGCTATTTTTATATACACTTACTTTTATTAAAAGGTGCAATAAATTAAGTGCTCCAAATATATTTAAATGTATTTTAATATTCTGTGGAAGGTGTAGGACATTTGGTCTGAACATTACGATAGGCTGTTCAATCAATTTATTAATTGCAATACTACATTTGTTGTATATCGACTGGAATGTCCGTGTGGATGCTTTTATGTAGGAATGACTAAGAGAAATTTAAAAATTAGATTAGCGGAGCACACGCAATACGTACCTGCAATCCACAATATTCAATGGCCTTACACTATAAAAATCAGGGTCACGGCAATCCCAGTTCATTAAAAATAGTTGGTATTGAACATACATAATTCTATAAGCGGGACAGGATAAAAAGATTAAAACAGAGAGAGACTTTTTGGATTTATACATTAAAAGCAACAAGATTTCCAGGTTTAAATAGCGAATTAGACTTTTCTTCTTTCTTATAAAGTTTTTCTATCGAAGATTTACAGTTTTTTCCCTATTTTTGTTGAATATGTATGTATGTGCATTCTTATGTATGCATGTATATATATATGTGTATGTAAGTGTATGTGCATATGTATATATGTGTGTTCATATGGGTGTTTATATGTATTCATATGCCACGTTAAAGCGTATCTTTCTGCACATACTTGCTTATTTTTTCTATATTTATACTTTTTCATATATGCATTTGTATGCCTTTGTATGTATGCGTTTATACGCTCTCCTATATCAGTAATGAATTAATGATTGTAGTTGGCTTTGTTTGTTACAATATTTGAGTATTATTAAGATGTTTGAATGAGTCAGGTGAGCGTAGCACTCAAAAGAGACTCTAGACGCACCTGATCACTGTTACACTGATGAAGGCAGCTCCCTGCCAAAACGCATTGGTGTTTTATAAATAAGCCATGTGAATAAAGTTTTTTTTTATTTAAGAAATTCACATTTTTCGAGTTCCTTGGATTGATTTTTGTTGTTTGCTTTGATGAATTCTTTACCCAAAGAGCACCGATCAAATATTTGAAGTACCCAAGAGCGCTTTTTGTTTGTTTGGATATTTATATGTATTTTAATATTCTGTGGAAGGTGTAGGACGTTTGGTCTGAACATTACGATAGGCTGTTCTACCTGCCTGTTAAAATATGTAATTATATATGCTGATCCTGCGGTCACACTAGAGTTTGTGTGTGCGAAATTCTTATGTACGGTGCTGCAAAAAGTGGTGGGCTTAATCAAGATAATTAGACATTAATAAAGCAAGTGATTGGTCCATATTTTTCCTTCAGAGAGGTCATGTTTTGATCTTTGATTGGTCTCACGCAATAACGTGATGCAATTACACAGATCAGAGTTCACCAAACTTGAACTTTCCAATGCAGCGAACTGCGAATTTGTCGCATGAGCTTGATTTCCGAATAGAAGTCTATGGGACGAAAAGTACAATGTGACTGGGGCTTAACTCTGCGCACCCTGTTTGTGCAGAAACATTTACATCATCGACTTCTTCAAGATGCGATTCAGACAGAGAATGGCAGACGAAGATCAAAAGCTTACCTTCTTTTTTAAAGGGCACCTATGGTGAAAATCATCTTTTGTAAGCTGTTTGGATAGAACTGTGTGTAGGTATAGTGTGTCCACGGTCATATTGGGGTGATATAAATACAATAAGTCTCTCTTTTTTAAATTTCCTAACGTTAAAATAGAATCCAAATCCCTCCCATTTTGAGGCTGAACGCAACATGACGTAAGAGTGCGTATTAACATTTCTCCGTAGTAACGCGTATAAACATATCAACAAGACAGGACGTGCACAAAGCAACCGGGAATAAAAGATCTGTTCAGTTCGCTAGGATCATCAATCATCATCAAATGTGATCATGAGTGAGTTTCACACATTTAACATGTGTTTAAAACAGTGCATGTTTGTAATGAATTACAGCGATTTATTTCAGCTTTACATTTCACCACAGCCACGTGTCAGGACAATTATAAATCTAGATGCTCCAATCCCGGTGTGTGGATGTTAAATCAGGTTTATTTAGTACATTAACATAACAGATATCCATACAGCAGTGGATATTAACGTGTATCCTGTCATATTTGCTGTGCAAAAACAGTGCAAAGCTGAACATGCGCACTTTCTGTGTGTGTGTCAGCTGTGTGTGTGTGCGTGAACTTTGTAACGACATTGTGTGTGACTCATAGTTGCAACTCCACAACAAACACACTAAATAATCATTGGTAAAGTTCTTACTGTAGTATTTCTCACAAACTTTACGTGAGATCTGCTTCCTTCATGCCTGTCTATATCGGAGGCAGCCAAGGACGGAGAATGAGAAGGCACGTGGAAACGGTGGGCTAAAGACACAGTCCACAAAAACCTCTAAAAGATGCTCAGAGCTAAAAATGACAAATTTTTGAAAGGTATAATAAACAATGCGATGGGTGTTTTGAGCTGAAACTTTACAGACAGACTCTGGCGACACAAAAGACTTATATTAAATCTGAAAAAATGGGTAAATTAGATGCCCTTTAAAGTTTGGTATTTTAATTACTAGCTGCACTGCGCAGTTTTTTTCTGGTGAACGTTACGTGATGTATTGTAGAGGTCCAGCGTTTCTGCGTTCAGGATGTGTGGCTTTGAATGGCGAATTACAGGGTGGAATGTATGCCTTCAGTGCTATCAGGCTAACGTTAGCCTTTTCCAAGATCCCCTACTGCACCTTTAAATATTTGAATCATATTACTGTCTGTATATAAACTTAAACAATGCAATTTGTGAAAACGACAACATTGTGGGCATACAGTACACATGACATGTTTAGTATATAGATACAGTATGTGCGAGAACACAACAAAACAATAGCATACTGCAGGACTGTGCAGATGCATGTTTTCTGCACACAGTGACATCACCACATTTGGGCAAGTCATGCTTAACATAACAGTTTATGCCATTTTTCAGATATGTGTGAACAGATTATTTTGACAAAAGTCTACATTAATCTACTGAAAAAGCAAATGATACACCTTTTCTGTTTTGAGTCATGCAAATGTACCATAGCTCTTGCAGTAAAATCTTAATCTTTTGTTTCATTTCTCATCATTTCATAATTAAAAAATACAATAATCTACAGTCAAAAGGAGGAAAAGAATGTTTATAACTACCACGAAGCGTATGAGCGTGCAACATAAAAAAACATGCAAATATTTGAACATATTGTGTGCATAAATATATTTTTTTTACAATAACACTATAAAATTATTATTAAATTAGCATTAGCAAGACAAATTAGCAATTCTACAAAAGAGTTTACAACCACAGAAAGTGTTTCAACCACAGAGTGTTTCAACCACAGAACGTGTTTCAACCAAAGAATGAGATGTGGTGAAAAAACGTTATTTGCTCATTATAGTACAGAGAAAACATATTTTATCCTTTCAACATGGATCTACAGTATAAAATATTGTTAGTGTACAATTTAAATAAACTAAACAGAAGCCTAATAAGCCAAATACAGTTTGATTATAAAAAGGTCAGAGTCAAAAGTATCCACATTTAAAAAACACCCATATTAAAAAAAATAATTATGTAACTAATGAAAAGTGCTTTTGGTATGAATGCTATTCATTTGCTAATGCAATAACATTTATAAACTAAAGCTGACGTGTTCAGCTTAATACAGTACATCTGTCACTAGTGGTGAGAATAGCTATCCATTCACCAAAGGCTGAGTAATATTTCTTCAGATATGTGAGGAATCTTTAGCAGTTCCAGATGTCGAATATCTGCCTGTGATTTAGTTTTCAGCAGGACTCCAGCCTAAAGAATGGCTTGTCAAGAGCTTAAATTTAGTAGACAAGATTAAATGCTTTCAAACCTTAGTCTAAAGCCTCAGAAAAGCTTCATAATGGACTGATGTTACCTCTGAAAGTATGTCTACTATTCGCAAAATAGGATGTGATTTATGACATACTGTGGTACACACAGACATACACAATAGGGCTACTTGCACTGCGTTTAATCCTGTTATCATTCTAAATACCAATTTTAGCCCAGGGTGAATGTACTATAGGTTCCATTGCTGTAATTTTGAAACAGGCTCATGAATGTGGCACCACTTTTGCTGTGCTAACCCCGCCTGACGTGTGTGAAGCGTTAGATAAATTATACGGTCATTGACCAGATATTAAACAACAGGCACCAAGAAGTGGGTTTACATACATTTCAGTGGGAAAATGTCATACAGCGCCAAGAATACATGCATTCAAATTGAGTTTTTGAAAAGACAGTTTCATTCATAGAGTACCTTATAGTCTAAGAAAATGATCTCGTAGGTTCTGTAACATGGCATACACAAGCTGTATAAAGCTAGAGCAAAGTAAACAGTAGTGCTGTTCATCCAATCAGTGACTGATAATGATGAAAAAATAATAATGAAAATAAGCTCATAAACGCAGTTTAAAAATGTTCATTGTTAAATGTCCGCATATACATAATTTATTACTAACCCTGTGTAAATTTAGGAGCAGTGTGGAATGGGAAAACAACAACAACAAAACCAAACTAAGTGTGAAAGGCCCCTCAGAGGTGGATTTAGTGATTTGGGAGCCCTAAACAATTTCAGCCATGGGGTCAAAAAGCTCTAAAATGCACCTTTTGTACTTAAAATTATTATTATTATTATTATTTTATTTAGCTTTTTTTTCTTATATCACTTCTTTAATGCAAAATAATAATAACATGTAGAGCATCTTGTAAAACTTTTGAAATTCTTTGCTTTCTTAAATGAATTTACCACTAAAAATAATGAATAAACAATTTCATTGTTAAAACTAAATCTTTACTGATTTGACTGCTGGACTGTTCAATGATTGAGGGTTGCGGACACATTTGCGCAGATGTAAGAATTACATTCAAATTAAAATTTTTAGACCTTCACTTTATAAGATACAATAGAAAACAACGTTATATATCATTTATAGCTATAATTGTTTATTTGGGGGCCTTCAGATTTCCTATAAAAATGTGGCTGTTTACTTTGCTTATTGGTTAAATCCGCCCCTGGTTACTAGCTTCATTATACTGCCATATGTCTCCATGAAATCCAAACTAACAAAATCGACTTTGCTAGCTTATTGAGGCACAGGAGGGAAAAGTCTATCTTGTGGATATCTTATCGAAATCTGATTATGCAAAGAAATTCTTATTTTGATGACATGACAACGGCATGCTCTTTTTTTAAATGTTAAAAAAATGTGAAGAAAGATGTGCTAATTGGAGTGAAGAGAGATTAATTCTTACTATTATAGTTCCAAGTGTATACTAAACTTTAAATACAGAATGGCCTTCAATACTTCAATATGTAATATGAGGATGAGCAACAGATCCTTTATGTAAGATTTAAGGAATGCCTCACGCTTGTGTTTTGAAGCGGTGCTAGCACTCCTTTTACCTGAGGTTTGGAGTTGGAGTGTGAAATAATGCAGTGAATGTAGAATCTGGGTGTTTATCATCCAACAGCCAATTGCATCGCATATTCATGTTTTGAACAGTCACTTATTGCATATAGGTCACAAAAATGTGTTAAATGGCACAAATAGGCTAACATTCATTCTTAAATGTATAATAAAACCTTGATACAGTCAGTAATACACAGTATAAGCATCATACGAGAATGAAGGAATGTAGGAATGTACAATATGAAACGTCCTCTCAGAAATATACAGACAGACCTTTATTTGCTAAAGTTTGGAAAATGACAAAACTGGGTCAGAACAAATTCATTTTGATAAAGTCAGATAACTTTGATAGAAAGGTTAAGTATGTAATTGATTATGCCGAGTTTAGACTAACCATCAGGTTTTAAGAAATCGCAGACAAATGGCTGAAATCACAGATTTGATTAAAGATTTAGGGGAATCGCTGATGAGTCTCAGACACCGTGAAATATTTGGCATGCTAAATATCTGGAGCTGTTGGCGATTCATTCGTTGGTGATAAAAAATAAGACCAGCGATCACCTACAGCCAATGAGAGAGCAGCATCCAGTAGTATGGGTATCTGCCAGCGGGAGGATGGGGAGAAGTTAAAAGGGCTTCTTTTTGGTCTATTTGGATGCAAGAAATGGAGAAAAACTGGTGAAATTTGGTCCATTTGACATGTCATCTGAGCAATACCACAACCGGGTAGAAAAAAAAAAAAAAGTTGAAGAGAAATTTGAATTCCTTTCAAAAGCCAGGTGAGCAAAGTAAGTCCATTTTCAATCCCACTAAAGGCTTATTTCCATTATGTAGTTAATTATAAAAGATATACTTAACCTCACGTTGTTTCCACGGCTTCTCGCATATGTTTGGTTGTGAGACGTAGTTTGCGTAAGTTGTCGACGATGCTTCGTATTGTAAAGCCATTCAGTGTGAAACCCAGTGTCGCCAAACCATCGTGCAGTGTAAACACAGCACTGACTGAATGCTGCCCCAGATAGTCTTACAGTGTGAAAACATCTGTGACGCTACTGCTTTGAAAATCATACACTCAGCATTACAGTCAACCAAAAATAATACAACATGACAGTATTTACACTCTGAATGGGTTACCATTATTCTCAAAGACAGCATACAGTCTACTGGGCAATGTAAATGTAACGATTCAGCTAAAAATATTAATTCTGCAATGATTTACTCATCCTTGACTTGTTCCAAACTGCTTTTTTCTGTTGAACATAACAGAATGTATTTTGAAGTCTATTGGATGAGACATTAAACCGAGGTCCTGACTCTCTGTGGTCGTTAAAAATACCAGGATGTCCTTCGAAAAAAAAGTAGGGGTTTAACCCCGGCACACTGACCAGATCTGCCCATTGGGCTCTGTCCATCATGGACTCCTAACCATGCCCATATCACAATTGGCTTAATCACTCTGTCTCCTCTCCACCAATAAGCTGGTGTGTGGTGTGTGGTCTGACGCAACATGGATGCTGTAGTGTCATCCAGGTGGATGCTGCACAGATTCCCCCCACATTGTGTAAAGCACTTTGAGTGTCTATAAAAGCGCTATTTAAATGTAAGTATTATTATTATTATTATTATTAAGAGTGTTTGAAACCAGTAACCATTAAAAAAGCAAAAAAGAAAAGCAAATACTACGGAGGTTAACTTGTGTTCAAAAGAACTTCAAGGGTTAAGTGGAAAATCAAGCGTTAGTAAATTATTGCAAACCTCAATATTTTCCCAGACTCACTGCAGTAGTTTTTTTTCGTTCATTCATTCGTTCATTCATTCATTCATTTTCCTTCAGCGTAGTCTCTATTTCAGAGGTCGCCACAGCGGAATGAACAGCCAACTGTTCCAGCATACGTTTTACACAGCGAATGCCCTTCCAGCCACAACCCAGCATTGGGACACACCCATACACATTCATTCACTACGGCCAATTGAGTTTATTCAATTAATCTATAGCACATGTCTTTGGACAGTGGGGGAAACTGGAGCACCCGCAGAAAACCCACAAGGACACAGGGAGAACATGCAAACTCCCTGTGTTGAAACGCTAGTGGGCCAAGACGGTTTTAAACCAGTGACTTTAGACCACTGCTAACCACTGTGCCAGTCCACTGTATTAATAAAATATATTTGTATAATATTTCAGATTTTTATTTTGCGATCCTAACTTACATGAATGAGCTACAGCGTCCTGCACACACTTTGCGCAACACTGAAGCAGGTGTTGTGTTGAAAGTATGTTTGCAGTACTGTGACTCACAGGCCTGAATCACAGCATCATAAACCCTATTGAACACTCCTCTTTGGCCTTGACCCCTGCGCGCCTCCTTCCCGCTCCCTTTTATGTGTGTGTATGTGTGCTAGTGAATGTCAGCTCTCCCCGAGGGCTCGAGACTGAGCCCGGGTCTCTAATGAGACATGGGTCACTATGCCCAGTCGACCTCAAGTTACACACACACATGCAAAGTAGGCCTCAAGATTAGAAGACACTTGGGTATGCTTGTGTGGGTGGGTGAAAATGATAGGAAAGGAGAGGGGTGGAAGATGAGATGTGAGATAGCCGACAAATAATACTGAGGCAGTACTGTGGTACCGGGGTGGTATCAGATGGTAATGCCATGAGTCTTTGCACCATGGTGTCATAGTTATTAACATAACGCTTTAGAGAATATATTATTAAAAAGACACACACTGTTGTGCAAAAGTTAGGGTCAGTAACAGTTTCTTTGTTCTTTTTTCTCTGTAAAAGATATTATTTATACACATCTTGTATACTTTTTAATATATTAAGCTATATTCTAGTTTTCACTTTGCACACTTGAATTATCATTCCTTATCAGCAGTTGTGAATGCATTACTCTTATTTTAGCTAAATAGTTAAACATTTTTAAATAGGTACTTTTTTACTCTCAATATTTAATATAAATTATGAAAAATGAAAAAGAAGATGTTTTGAAGAATGCTGGTAACCATTGAATTCTATTGGAAAAAGGTACTATGAAGCTTAATGGCCTGTGCTACCAACATTCTTCAGAACATTTTTCTTTGTCTTCAACAGAACAAGAAATTTAAAAACATGTTTGAAAAAGCAGAGTATGAGTAAATTCATAAAGTATGACAGATTAAAGTATGAGTAAAGTATGACAGATTCTCAGTTTTTGGGGAAGAACATACAAATGAAGTACATTTCTACTTATTTAAAGGTGTATTTAATTATTTTAGGGGAGTTATACGTATTTTAGGGATGTACTAAGTTGTTATTTATATGGCACTCTACATAATGATAATAACATGCTACTGCACAGTGATGGTGAGTTGAACAGAACAGGTGGGTGGGTTTATGATGAGTAACAGGAAAAAAAACACATAATGATTTGAAGAACTGGGGTGGAGGGCCCCAAACAACAGAAGTAAACAGTGGGAGAGAGGATGTTTGTGAGTGTGTGTGTGTGTGTGTGTGTGTGTGTGTGTGTGTGTGACATCATCATGTTGGCTGTTGATTTGGGCATGAATTGCATGTAAGGGTGGAGACTCACTTTTGCCTCACAAACAAGGAATTGTGGCCTGATCAGTCACCTGACACTGACGACACACCAACACGGCGGCGTGCCTACAGATTTACTCCTCTCTCTCTCTCTCTCTCTCTCTCTGTGTGTGTGTGTTTTACGATACTTAAAGGGGTAGTTCACTCAAAAATAAGAATTGAGATTTTATTACAATCTAAAGATATCTGTTGATGAACAGTTTCCAGTTTTTTTTGATCCACAGGTCGTTTCCATTTGTTTTATATTATAAGTTGGATCACAGTTTATTTATTTGGTGTTTGAAATGTAAACTGCTGCATTCTGTTATGTGGTAATTATTCTGATTCTTTTTCATTGTGAAGCTTTGTGAACATTATGTAAGCACAGTAAGTAGAAAGTGAATCTATAATGTACAATTTGAATTTTTATTCATTATTTTTGGCATGTTTATAAAGTGTAGGCTGCTTTGTTAGCACTAACATTAGATTAGGTGATAGATAGATAGATAGATAGATAGATAGATAGATAGATAGATAGATAGATGGATAGATGGATAGATGGATAGATGGATAGATGGATAGATGGATAGATGGATAGATAGATAGATAGATAGATAGATAGATAGATAGATAGATAGATAGATAGATTTTCAGACGTTTCTTCTTTATAACCTTTGTTAAAATGTGATTTTAAGCTAAACTCGCTAGAGAGCCACAACTCTTTTAACCCTAATTAAATACAGCAGGTCTAATTGAGCCTTTTAGGTTTGATTGAAACCTATAGGCAAGTGTGTTAAAGCAGGGTTGGAACTAAACTTTTGACACACCTGGCATAAGAGAAAAAATTAAATCATGTATCTGAGGAAAAGCTTGAAATTCTAGATATATCCTGTTTGTAAATAAACACAAATTGTTTATATAAAATATGTAATATGTAACATGAACTGGCCCAGATTTGGCATGGTACTAGCTCAGATTTGGCATGTTACTATCACAGATTCAGCACAGTACTGGCCCAGATCTGGCACAATACTGACCTAGAATTGGCTTGGTACTGGCAAAGATTTAGCACAGTATAGACCTAACACAGAACAGGTCTGTACCAGATTCTGCCCACACTTGGGCCAAATCAACATAAGAGAACTTGAATCTAGCCCGAAGATGGCCCAGTGGAGTAAAAATCATTCTCAACTATCTGAGCCACTGTCTTTCCAGCTCAGTAACCCGGTCTGCATCCGTATGAAAGGCGTGAAAGAGATGTAATGCATATTTGAAAACAGATCTCAAGTCAGGTGCTAACTGGGAATTTATTCATTATGACATGAAAGCATCAGAAAGCTATAAGAGAAATGGCTGATGCAACTAAATAACTTATATTTTAAAATATGTTTAAAGGTGAAGTAGGTGATCTGCCTAAATGCTAACCGGTTAGCATAATATCTTTCAAATACAATCCCTCCCCTGCCACCCAAAGCCACGCCTCCTGATATCATGAACGTGCACATTAAAGATGACAGAGACCCACTAGATCACAGGTATCAAACAAAACTGAAGGACTCAATTAGTTTGTGTGTTTAGTTAGGGTTGGAACTCTACTGTGCAGAGCAGTGGCCCTCCACGAACTGGATTTGACACCTGTGCACTAGATCATGTCATTTATGTCATGTCACTTTATAATACTACAATTCTGAATGGAAAACTGTTTTATATCAAGCACGTTTTCAGTTAGCAAACAAAACTTGTCATTATGTGCAATAGTTCTTTCATGCAAGGAACATTGGTGTCACTCTCCCACGCGCTTTGTCCTAAAGCGACTACTGTATGAAAACCCTTATAAAAATGAAAATGGTTGCATCAATCTTTTGCTGGAGGATTTCAGTGGCTGAACAACACTTCTGTGCATATAGCCCATTTGTAACAACAAAATCTACATTAGCTTTGCGCAACTGAAATAGTTTTCAAGAGTTCACACTTAGCTGATGATTGATGATAAAGCTAGTTTGGCATGCTGTCCCGGGAGAGAGCCCTGAGCTTATAAGATGCCCCGAGCCCGGGGCTCCCTACCGTTGCAAGGCGAGAGGGTAGTTTGAGCTCGGGTAGATCTCGAGAACTCCCCTGCTGGAGTAGCTAATGGACAGATAGTAATTGCTCTTAGGAGATACTTAGGAGCTACTTACTAGGAGCATGTCTATGGTGTCTATTTGGATTAGTCAATTAACTTAAGCATGTTTTTGGACGGGGGGAAGAAACCGGGAAACCCGTGGGAAACCCACGTGAGCACAGGGAGAACTTGCAAGCTCCACACAGAAACGTCAGCTGGTTTGGTAAGGACTGAAACCAGAGACGTTCTTGCTGTGAGGCAACAGTGCTAAGCACTGGGCCGCCGTGCCACCCATCTAGGAATTAAGAGGAATAGGGGTGGAAGGGGGGATTCTTCAAAGCGAAGATAGCTGTGATATGTAACCAAGGGTATTTATAGTAACTTAGGAATCGTCTGATTGGTGCATTGAGAATTGGATAATGCAGGTCTAGCTGCTAGCAATCATAAGCATGTGATCCTCTCGAAATTTGTTTATAAATAAACTCCACTTAAAACATAACATTACCTGTCAGCGTACTAAACTAACTCCAATATTGATTCAGGATTTTAAAAAGTTTTGATCAGCATTTATTTTAACCGCTGTCATTTACTGACAGACAGTTTGGACTACTTATCACAAACATGGGAATTATCGGCGTGACAATTTTTAATTGGATGAACATTTTTTAGTCTTATGCCTAAACCAGAATAAAAAAATAGATACATTTAGATCATTTACTTTAATCAGTACTATTGAAATAAGAAGAGACCTTCAACCAGCACAACAAAAAATGTATCAGAAGACAACCACCTACTACAGCTTTAATTATACACTTCCATGCTATATAGTTTGTTAAAAACAGTACACACTTTTCTAACAGTCGGGTTGTAAATTCCAATTCAAATATACTGTAGTATCTGATAGGGAAATAGTAATTAAAAATATGCACATTTCAAAGCACTTCACCAGACCTTTAATTCCTGCCAAATGCACCCTGTAACAATCGTTTAAATAGTCCAACGACAAGCTGAGCAAACCATTGCAAGCAAACAGAGGGAAGTATGCACACACAATGTATACATAAACTAAACATACTGAAAAATGTATTTTGTACATATTTGAACACTCAGTAAAATATAATCTTTTAAATTATGCCTCTTACACAGTTCTTTCAAAAAGTAGTGAAAACATATCTGATAATCATCACTTGTGTTGTTTATCAAAGTCATCAGTTTAGGAATGACATGAGCATGAGTCACTTATAGGGACAGGTATTACAGTAACTCGATTTTTTTTTTTAAACTTTAAAACTCAGATTTCAGCTCAGTTTGACACCTGAAGATGAAATAGATGCAGAGAAAATAAAAGAAGGAAAAAGTGAAAGAGTGGAACAGACTAAAATAAAGAAAAACAGACGGGGGACCAAATGCCAATGTAAAGAGAGAACAGGCCTGACGAGTTGAAGAAAGAGGGGAAAAAGGAACATAATAAATGAGGGAAGGACAGACGGAGACAGTGAGCAAATAAAGATGAAAAAAGCTCCGGCTGATACATAGAAGAAAAGAAAATAAGACAGAGAGAGAGAGACGGTTGATTCAGACTGTTGTCTGAGCCGGTCTTAGGCAGTTTGGCTCTTGGCTTCTTACCAGGAGTAAATGTACAGTAATTCAAAGCATGCGACTTGACGCCGGCTGGGGGGAGTGTGTGTGTGTATGCGTGCGCTGTGGTCAAACACAAAGAGTATACATGTGTCTTTCCAGAAAAACACTAATTCATTCAAAATAACAAGGTCTCTTATAAGACTGTACTCCTCAACACACGTGATAAGATTATTTACACTAGTCGATGTGCTCATGCCGACTCTAATCTGATTGCTTTAGTCATGATCTGCATAAGACTGTCTGTGTTTTATTTCTGCTGCCCATCTAATGTGGCCTGACAGATTTATTGTTAATACATTTTAGCTGAAGCAAAAAAATAATAACAAAGGGGAATAGGAAGTGGGTAGTTTTGGTAATCTGATTATATGATACAGATTTTTGCTGTTGTGACTGCACATTATGCTGATGATTTATATTACGCCTGGATACTGTTTTGATTTAAACATGGAAATATAAATCTGAAAAAACAACAACAACATGACTCAGGTCACATATTATCCAATTTATTTACTTCAATTAATTTTTAGAGTATGTCAATAAATTTTGAAATATACAAGCAAATCATATTGAATAATGCATTTCTTTTAAGTGCTGTGGAAACCCCAGAAAGAACTATGGCATAGCTTACAGGGATCCAAATAAAAAAGCAATTAAAATTCCAATGTAATAATTTAGCAATTTACTAAAGTATATTAATGCTATAATACAGACTTTTACTGTAAATAAAATTACTTTATATATACTATATATATATATACACTGTACAAAATAAATCTGTAAAAAATACAATAAAAACACGGCAGCTGTTGTTGCCAGTATTCCACTGTTAAAAATACGGTGCAAATCATAAAAGTAATTTCTAATTTTTACAGTAAACTACAGTATTTCATTCATTTATGGAGGTAATATGTGTCTGTTTTGAACTACCAACCTCTACACATCACATCTTTAGTTATTGTTACACAGATAGACACTTTAACACTTAAACGTTATATGCATGTGGTGATAAGGAAGTTACACAATGAACATGGCATTGCAAAGAAGGTGCTCAGTGTCATTTACACAGCTACTAAACACCAGTATGGTAACGTGCATAAAATTAAAGTCATGAAATAAACATTGTTTATCAACATTAGACATCTCTAATGTACATAACTGATGGGGAAACAGCTACAAAGATTTATAGTAATGTCAACAAAAAGCATAAAAAGTGATGTGCCATACAGGGAATTCTGGGAAAGTCAATTTACAGTTATTCGTTGTATATATTAAGGAAACATACTGTTAACCAGGTTATGTATTTTTACTTTAGCATTTTTACATTTTTTTTACCGTTGAAATGAGCCATTTTTTACAGT
Source organism: Danio albolineatus (assembly GCA_903798035.1). Lineage (NCBI taxonomy): Eukaryota > Metazoa > Chordata > Actinopteri > Cypriniformes > Danionidae > Danio > Danio albolineatus. Next base: position 1,008,711 of record CAIGQQ010038251.1, read on the forward strand.
ACATATATTAGATTATCTGTATATATTAGATTATCAATTGCATTATCAAACAGCTCTTGTTTTGCTAATGGCTAACAGTGTGTACTTTACAAGAATTCTAGTAATTTTGAGCAGCATAGTATTTTTCTATTTGTAAGTTTATGGAGGCATTGCCCCATTTGGTCACACTTTATTTTGATGGTCCGTCTGTTGAATTTAAGTTACATTGCAACTAATTCTGATTAGATTATAAGTAGACCGTTAGGTTGGGGTTAGGGGTTAGGGTTAGTGTAATCCATTTGTAAAGTCTCATCCATTTAATAACTTAATAACTTAAACACGTAACAATATATATATTGTATATAATATAATTATATATAATATAATATAATAAATTATTTATATAAATAATAATTCTATAATTGTTCTTTTATAAAGCCAAATTAATCATAACTTCCTGCATTCAACAAATATATTACTTTGGAGGTTGAACTGTTCACATTTGACAGCTATCTAACTGTTTTTGACATGACTGTTAGTGTTTATTCAATATCAACATCAATATCATTGTTTTAATGCAAATACCACGGCATTAAAATATAATTTAATTAATTAAATCTTTCATTTTCGGCTTAGTTCCTTTAATAATCTGGGGTCGCCACAGCGAATGAACCGCCAACTTATCCAGCATATGTTCTACACAGCGGATGCCCTTCCAGCTGCAACCCATCACTGGGAAACATCCATACACACTCATTCGCACACATACACTACGGACAATTTAGCTTACCCAATTCACCCATACCGCATGTCTTTGGACTTGTGGGGGAAACCAGAGCACCCGGAGGAAACCCACAAAGCAAACTCCACACAGAAATGCCAACTGACCCAGCTGAGGCTCGAACCATCGACCTTTTTTGCTGTGAGGCTATTGTGCTACCCACTGTGCCACTGTGATACCAAATTAAATTAATATATTAATTAAAAATATTCCATCACTGCATAAAATAACTTGATCAGTCTATTTTTAAGAAAACACTTCATTTACCATTTAACAACCCAACCTGTTACATTATTTTCAACATGTTTTTTCAATTTCTTTCCATATGAGTTGGATTAACTTTGACTTGTCATGAGACTTACAAATGGTTGCTCTTTTGTTGGTCTGATTGATTCTATTGTTCTTCTCATACAGTATGTTCACTTTTAAAAAAGACTGCTACATAAATGTAAATGTATACATAAAAATAAAAAAAACGAAGTACATTTTAGTAAGTAAGAAAGATGAATCCCCAAAGACAGAAGAGCAACCCTGAGGTCAGATTGTGACATTTAGCTCTATCAAAAGCTATTGGGTGTTGATTTTAAGTTCCATTATTCCACTGTTCTAAGTTCACACATTCAGACGGCGCTGGTCATGATGGAGTAGGATTCAAGCAGACATTCCTCCGGGTTACGTTTCAGCATGAAGACAATATTCCACATCTTCAGCATGAACTAATGGAGAAGCACAGCAGGACTCAAATGGAAAAGACAGCCGAGAGAAAGAAAGAGAATGAGTGAGGGGGTTGGGGTGCAAAGCTGAAGATCAAGATATCATGAAGATTACTGTAAACACTTCCTATAATTACATGTACATTGAAAAACAGCTACTGCACACTGCGTTATACTGTGTTTTTACTGTATAACTGCAGAAATGGAAACTATAAAACACCAGCAGGCATTAATTATGATGATAACAAAAAAAAACATGATTACTTAATTGCTGCATCATAAGTGGTGCCACCTTCAAGGACTTTAGAAAATGCCTCCTCTTTCCCATAAGCAATTATAAGTTTTGTTGTTTTAATTAAACTTAAAAAAATGGGTCAAATGGAAAAACCCTACCACTGCATTAAAGAGATTAAACTTTACTCACTATTTACTCACCCTTGAGTTGTTCCAAGCCTTTATGAGTTTCTTTCCTCTGTTGAACACACAAGAGGATATTTTGAAGAAAGCTGAAAACCTGTAACCATTGCGTTCCATATTGGAACAAAATACTGTGAAAGTTAATGGTGACAGGTTTGCATCTTTCTTTAAAATATCTCCTTTTGTGTTCAACAGAAGAAAGAAACTCATAAAGGTTTGAAACAAGTAGAGGGTAAGTAAATGCTCACAGATTTTTGTTTTTTTTTAACTATCCTTTTAAACTATTTGACATTTGTGCAATATACATTAAATAATGTAAATTCCATTTATAATAATAAACATAATAATAAATTATTCATATAAATAATAATTCTATATTTTTTCTATTACATAATAAAGCCTTAAATTAATCATAAATTCATGCATTCAACAAATATATTACTTTGGAGATTGAACTGTTCACATTTGACAGCTATCTAACTGTTTTTGACGTGACTGTTAGTGTTAACTCAATATCACTCCATTGTTTTAATGCAAATACCACAGCATTAAAATATAATTTAATTAATTAATTCTTTCATTTTCCTTCAGCTTAGTCCCTTCATTCATCAGTGGTTGCTACAGCGGAATGAACCACCAACTTATAAAGCATAAATTTTGCATAGCTGTTGCCCCTCCAGCTGCAACCCATAACTGGGAAACACTCATACACTATCACATGCACGCACACACACACACACTACGGCCAATTTAATCTATTCAATTCACCAATAATGCATCTCTTTCTGTTTTATGTGCATTGCATATTATTTAAATGACATGGTAATCACCTACATACAATGCAAATATTTTCATTGAAAATTTAGGTGTAGCGTGTACATCATTTAGAATAGTGTTTTATCAGTAGGTCAATTTTAATTTATTCAGTGTAAATTATATACTGATTCATTCAAAGAATACTCTATAGTACTTTAAAGTAAAACTATAAGTATTGTAACATTACACGTGAAGTTCCCCCAAAAACATCCTCATGATTTATACTCGCACTCAAGTGGTTTTAAACTTTAATACATTTCTTTCTTCTTGAACACAAAACAAGATATTCTGAAGAATGTTGGAAAAAGCAGCCACTGACATTCATACTATTGAAGTCAATGGCTACTTTTGTCTAACATTCTTCAGTACAATTTCCTTTGTGTTCAACTGAAGAAAAAACTCAAATAGATTTGGAAAAAATGGTAAATGATGATTTTTTTTTAGGGTGAAATCTCTCTTTAAATGTAATAGAATAGTTCACCAACATCACTTAGTTGAACAAAAAGCATGGTAAACTGCATCATTAAAAATATATACACTCGCCGGCCACTTTATTAGGTACGCCGTCAAACTGCTCCTTAACGGAAATTTCTAATCAGCCAATCACATGGTAGCAGCTCAATGCATTCAGGCATGTAGACATGGTCAAGACGATCTGCTGCATTTCAAACCGAGCATCAGAATGGAGAAGAAAGGTGATTTAAGTGAATTTGAACGTGGCATGGTTGTTGGTGCCAAACGGGCTGGTTTGAGTATTTCAGAAACTGCAGATTATTATGCACAATTTCTAACGGTCCGTATGGTCCAAAAAACATAAAATATCCAGTGAGCAGCAGTTCTGTGGGCGTAAATGCCTTGCTGATGCCAGAGGTCAGAGGAGAATGACCAGACTGGTTCGAGCTAATAGAAAGGCAACAGTAACTCAAATAACCACTCGTTACAACAGAGGTATACAGAAGAGTACCTTTGAATGCATGACACGTCCAACCTTGAGGCGGATGGGCTACTGCAGCAGAAGACCACACTGGGTGCCACATCTGTCAGCCAAGAACAGAAAACTGAGGCTACACTTTGCACATGCTCACCAAAATTGGACAATGGAAGATTGGAAAAACGTTGCCTGGTCTGATGAGTCTCAATTTCTGCTGTGACATACGGATGGTATGGTCAGAATTTGGCACCAACAACATGAAAGCATGGATCCGTTCTGCCTTAGTTCAGGCTGGTGGTGGTGGTGTAATGGTGTGGGGGATATTTTCATGCCATACTTTGAAAAATGCCACAAAATGTCTCAATGCCACAGCCTACCTATTACTGTTGCTGACCATGTCCATCCATTATGACCACAGTGTACCCATCTTCTGATGGCTACTTCCAGCAGGATAAGGTGCCATGTTATAAATGCGTGATTCATCTCAGACTGGTTTCTTGAACATGACAATGAGTTCACGGTACTCAAATGGCCTCCACAGTCACCAGATCTCCCTCCGATAGAGCACCTTACTCAATGTACATTATTAACTGTGGCTTTTATAGGCAATAATGAGTCAAAGTTATCCACTTTTCTTTCATGCCAAAAACCATGAGAATATAAAGTAAATCATCTTCTATGAAGACATTTTGTGAATTAGCCATTTGGTAGATTAGTAATAAGCATCGCTGAGAAATTTAAGGCAACTTTCGCAAAATATTGAATTATTCCGATTCCAGAAGGGCACCACGGTGGCATAGTGAGTAGCACGATCGCCTCACAGCAAGAAGGTCGCTGGTTTGAGTCTCGATAAGATAAGTTGGCATTTCTGTGTGGAGTTTGCATGTTCTCCCCGTTGTCGCGTGGGTTTCCTTCGGGTGCTCCGCTATAGGTGAACTGAGTAGTCTAAATTGGCCGTAGTGTATGTGTGTGAATGATTGTGTATGGATGTTTCCCAGAGATGGGTTGCAGCTGGAAGGGCATCCAGTGCGTAAAACATATGCTGGATAAGTTGGCGGTTCATTCCGCTGTGGCCACCCCTGATTAATTAAGGGATTAAGCTGAAAAGAAAATGAATGAATGAGATTCCAGATAAACAATTAATTGTATTTTGACCTAATATTGTGCTATCATAACAAACCATACACGAATAAAAGTGTATTTATTCAGCTTTTAGATGATGTATAAAGCTTAATTTTTAATAAAAAGTTCCTGTTTTGTTGTTACATTTATACTTAAATCCAACTACTATTGTTTGCTGCAAAATTTGCTGCAGAACTTTTCCTGAACGCACTAAACAGTCATCAGAATCTCTGTTATAGCTTCTCTACAAGAACAAAAGTGATAAAACAGTGTCTGCATGCGTGCGCTTGTATCCAGGCTACAAAGGAAGTAAACTGCAAAACAAGGCAGTGAGCAACAATTCGGAAAGGTCTGCCCTCATGAGCTTCACATGACTCCACTTTACCCTGCTCCTCTTTTTGTCTCTCGCTTTCTTCCACCATACAAAAAGCGTACTTGAGTGTTATCTAGTTATCTCCCTTACTCAAAACTGCAGAACAGTTATACAGTTAGCTGTGACCTTTCTTGCTCGGTGCATTGCTTTCTTCGTCTATCTCTTTTCTTCCCCCCTTTCTCTCCCCCCTTCTTCTACTCCTCTCCGGCAAACAGGCTCCCTGTGTGTTCTGGACTGAATGGCATGCAAATGGAGTGGGTGTTTGGGAGGCCTTTCATCCGGCCCTGAGAGAGTGAGTATGAGAGAGAGAGAAAAAAGGGAAAGAGACAGTCATCTTTTATCCATTTGAGTGAGAACAGTTGTCCCAGCAGTTTGGCGGTGAGAAAAAGCAGGGTGGAGGTTGCCCTGTAGAGTTTGACATCTGGCGGACATGCTGTGTTCATTGGAGTCACAGGCTCATTTGGCCCAGTGAACAGCAGGGACAAAGCGGCCCACTCACGGCATACAGTAAAACCTTCATTTATTTGAATACAAAAAGCTTGTATAATACAGTGTATTCAACTTCAGGCTAGGCATTGGAACTGAGCTGTTAGATTTGTAATTAATAACTTGCACTGTGACATGGACTCTTTTTTTAATTCGCAGCTTCACAAACTATACTCTCATTTATGAATGACTTTTGCTGTTTGTTCAAACTACTTACTTATATTGAGCTGAAATGACACAATTAGGTTTTATTGTGGAAAACTTAATTGCTTTATGTTCAATCAATTAATTTAGTATTAACCAATATATTTGCTTCATTCATTGTTGTTGTCCTAATACAAGTCGATTATTTGGAACCCAGCATTTTATTTACAGTGTATTCTTAGGAAAATGCACTGCAAAAAGTGATCAGTTACTTTAAGCGAGTAAACAAATTGCCTTATAAGCAGTTGACTTAAGTTGACTTCACTAAAATAATGTAAGTAAACCATTTTAACCTGGAACTGTAAAGTTGACTTCATTTTTATAATTATGCAAATTGTACTCACTTTTTTTTAAAACAAAAGTAAACTAATCACTTTTTTTCTATACATCTTATTATATTTGTATTTTTTTCACTTTTCTCTATCTAAATAAAATATAAATTAAAAATTAAAATATAAATATAATATTTAAAAAATCTAAAGTGATATATATAACAATAATAATGATAATAATAATAATAATAATAATAATAAATAAAAAATCTAAAAATGGATGTTTAAATATAAATAGAATGTTTATTTGTTAATGTTAATATAAAATGTTAAATATAAACAATGGATGTTTCCTAGTACTGGGTTGCAGCTGGAAGGGCATCCGCTGTTTAAAACATATGATGTATAAGTTGGTGGTTCATTCCACTGTGGCGACCCCTAATGAATAAAGGGTCTAAGCCGAAGGAAAATGATTGAATGAATGAAAAATTAACGAAAAAAAGGAATATATACAGTGAAGACCAAATGAATGTCTTCACAATCTTTTATAATGCCTTGCCTTTGTGTCCCTTTTTTATATAAAATTGAGTGGTATTATGTAAACAAAATTGAGTGTTATTATATAAATTGAGTGGCAGATTACACAAACACACAAATGAGTTGGAAGAGTCTTTCTTTCATTTTGTTTAGGTACAAACAATTGTTTATAAAGGAAAAAAGTAGCAAAACTGTATATTTAGTGATTTAGTCACCTAAACAGTCACTGTTTTAAAAGGAATAAATTGATATCATGGGCTACCTGTTATATTTACGCTTACTTTTGTGCAGAAAGCCAATAAATAACTTGGAAAAAATATCTATGTTGCTTACCGAGTGGAGAAGAAGCATCCTCAAACGAGAGTTCTCTTAAACTAAAATGAAAGAAAAACTGATTAGAAGGAAACAAGTTGCAAATTTAAATGTAAAGACATTTTAAGAAATAATGAGTTGACCTGTTGAGAGAGTGGTGACAGTCTCTGTAGTTAATGGTTGAGCTCTAGAAACCAGTAATGAGCTGCAGGTGCTTTGTCAGGTAATGAAAAGGGCGGGACTTAAAGAACCACATCAATTTTGAAACTTAAAATAAATAAATCATCAAAAAAAAAAATCTAAGTAAGCTTGAAGAAAATCAACCCAGAGGTCAGATTATGACATGTAATTCTAGCAAAGCTATTAGTTATTGATTTTAGGTTCAATTACATCATTATTTCAAGTTCATACATTTAAACGACTTTCCTCACGGTGATGTGATCATTCGAGTCACAGGTTCATTTGCCCCCGTGAACATCAGAGACAAAGCAGCCCACTCACAGTATTCAGCGAGACCTTTATCTGATGAACAAAAACCTACATACAGTAATACAGGAGGACGCCTGTATATAATACCGTATGTTCAACCTCAGGCCAGGCTTGAAGGGGTATAAACGGTACTTTAAAACTTTGCTGCTTTTTTTGTAATTACTAACTTGTGCCGTGAGGTGGATTTATTTGCGGTTTTGCAAACTAGAACCTTCTGAAGGCGCCTGAGGCATTGGGTAAATTATTCCCCTGTTGTGTCTTGTGACTTGGTCCATATCTGATTTGGGCCTCTTTAAGCATTGAGGAAAAGGGAAGTTTTTCATCAGGACATATGCGGTTTAGTCTACTGGGAGCACAGGAACTCTACTGGAGTCATCGGTTAGACTGGCGGTCCTCGACCTGAGGCGTTGCTTCCGGAAGCATTCCCATTGGGACATAAAAAAAAAATGTTTATTAAAGTGTTTTAAAGGGATAGTCCACTCAAAAATAAAGATATAATAATTATTTACTCACTCTCAAGTGGTTGTACACATTTATGACTAACTTTTTTTTCTGTTAAACACAAAAGAAGAATTTTTGGTGGAAACTGGTAGACATCGACATCCATAGAAGGAAGAATATGTACAGTTGAAGTCAGAATTATTAAAGCCCCTGGATTATTAGTCTCCCTGTTTCTTTTTTCCCCAATTTCTGTTTAATGAAGAGAAGATTTTTTCAACACATTTCTAATCATTTCTTAACTCATTTCTAATAATTATTTTATTTTTCCTTTGCCATGATGACAGTAAATAATATTTTACCAGATATTATTCAAGACACTTCTATAAAGCTTAAAGTGACATTTAAAAGCTTAACTAGGTTAATTAGGTTATAGGCATGATAGGGTAATTAGACAAGTTAATGTATAATGATAGTTTGTTATTGTATAACAATAGTTTGCTTAAAGGTATTTTGCTTAATAGTTTTGACCTTAAAATGTTTTTTTTTATGAAAAAAACTGCTTTTATTATATCCAAAATAAAACAAATAAGACTTTCTCCAGAAGAAAAAATAATATCAGACACACTGTAAAAAATTGTCCTTGCTGTTAAACATAATTTGGGAAATATTTAAAAAGAAAAAAAAATCAAAGGGGTTTAATAATTCTGATTTCAACTGCATTATGAAAGTCAACTGGTTACAGGTTTCCAGCATTATTTAAAGTACCCTCTTGTGTAAACAAAAAAAAAAAGAACTTCAACAGGTTTGTGACAAGAGAAGGGTGAGTAAATGATGACAGAATGTATTATTTTAGGGTGACCTCTAAGCTGTGAACCAATCCAATCAGCTATTCATTTGAAATGCATGAACATTTGACACATAATTACTAAATAAAAACAACATCAACAGGAAGTTTTTGGTAACACTTTATTTTGATGGTCCATTTAAGTATTAGTGGACTGTATGCTTAATATCTGTTGATACAGACATTCAACAGACATTTAACTGACTATAAGAAACTTTGCGAGTACATGTCAACTTACACTAACCCTACCCCTAACCCCAACCCCAACCTAACAGTCTACTTATAATCTAATGAGAATTAGTTGCAATGTAGCTTAAATTCAACAAACGGACCGTCAAAATAAAGTCTTTAGGGTTCTTTAGGAAATTTAAAGGCTCTTCTATATTGCATCATTGCACCTTCTCCTTTTTCTTCATTCATTTTTTGACTTCATTCATTGTGAATGACTATCAAATTAAAAATTATGGAGAAAGTTGTTGGTTGTTTCTATATAATCAATATATTTCAAATGTATATTTAATATGCATACACATACCAGCAAAAGCATTTTTGGGATAGTGGTGCATGCATTCTTTTTTTTTTTTTTTCTTTGGCTTGTACGTTTGTGTTTGGGATATATGCGGGATATATTCCCAGGATTCTCCTCAGGCAGCGAAGATGAAAAGAATTGAATCTGTGTTCTTGCCAGGTGTACATGGTCCATGTCTCACAGCCATAGAGAAGAGCGCTGAGGACACTGGCCGGGTATACTTTTATCTAGTTGTTCACTGTGAGCAGCCTGTTGTTCCACACTTTCTTGATCAATTGGGTCATGGCGATTGATGCCTTTCTAATTCTGCTGTTCAACTTACTCTCCAGAGAGAGGCTGCTGGACAAAGTAGAGCTAAGATATGTAAATTCCTCAACTACCTCAAGTGTCATTACTGATGGAATTCCTGGGAGTGCTGCTCACATCCAGGCCCATGACCTTGGTTTTTAGTCAGGCTGATGGTAAGCCCAAAATCATTAGAGGCACGAGCGAAATCTCTTCTAAGACGCTGAAGTGCTTACTCTGTATGGGTAGTCAGGACAGCATTATCAGTAAACACCATCTCCCTGATCAAGACCTTGTGCACCTTGGTCTTTGCACGCAGATGTGCAAGGTTCAATAGGTTGCCATCGCTCCTGGTGCAGATGTAGACACCATCCTCCGACTGACTAAAGGCATGACACAGAAGCAAAGAGAGGAAGATGCCAGAGTCTCAGGGCAAGGACACAGCCTTGCTTTACCCCACCTCATATCAGGAAAGGTTTTGATGGTGAACCATCAAACTACTTTCAAAGTATCTTGTCTTGTGTTCAACAGAAAAAAAAAGATCTTGAATAGGTTTGTGACAAGTCAAGGGTGAGTAAATGATGACGTGTTACTTTCGAGTGAACTATCTCTTTAAGCTGTGAACCAAACCAATCAGCTATGAGGAGATGAAGGACTTTGAACAATCTCCTCTTTTAAATGTATGTGTGTATTTCACTAAAGGGTTCTTTAGGAAACTTAAAAGTTGTTCTATATGGCATCATTGCAGTATTTTTATCTTTATTCACTGTGAATGACTATCAAATTAAAAATTATGGAGAAAGTTGTTGGGTGTGTCAATATAATCAATAATAGAATTTCAAACGTATTGTTAATATGCACACAAATATAGCTCCTTTTAATGAAAGTGTTGGGAAGATGGTTACATTTGTTACACTTTATGCTAGAGCTGTGTTTCTCAACCACGTTCCGGGAGGACCACCAACACTACATGTTTTGCATGTCTCCTTTGTCTGTTACACCCATTACAGGTCTTTCGGTCTTTGCTAATAAGCTGACGATTTGAATCAGGTGTGTTTGGTTAAGGAACCCAGAAAAAACGTGCAGAGCTGGTGGTCCTCCAGGAACGTGGCTGAGAAACATTTATTTTAATGCATTTTCTCTACCACTTATTAAATTCTGTGCATATATTTCTGACTCAGTTTTTTAAAATACATTAATTACACTAGGAGTGGTGTTATGAATCAATTTAATTGATTAATTTCATTCATTCATTATCTTTTCGGATTAGTCCTTTTATTAACCTGGGGTCGCCACAGCGGAATGAACCGCCAACTTCTCCAGCATTTGTTTTACGCAGCGGATGCCCTTCCAGCTGCAACCCATCTCTGGGAAACACATACACACTCATACACTACAGACAATTTAGCCTACCCAATTCACCTATACCACATGTCTTTGGACTTATGGGGGAACCAGAGCACCCGGAGGAAACCCACGCAACCACGGGGACAACATGCAAACTCCACACAGAAATGCCAACTGATCCAGCTGGGGCTTGAACCAGTGACTTTCTAGCTGTGAGGCGAATGTGCTACCAATTTAATTAATAATATTTATTATTTAGCATTTATAGCAGTATTGTTAAGTTATATTTACCTAACATTTACCTAAAATAATTAAATGAAAGAATTATAGCCTACAATATTAAGGCTAAGGTTAAATAATACAATACTATAAGCACTTTAAACTGTTTTAAGGTAAGTGCGGTACTGTGTTAACGGTCCTTTAGTGGCCTCTAGTGCTTGGTTAAAAAAAAAAACACTAAACTACACCAATAATTTTTGAAACTAACCTTAAGATTTTGTTCTTAAAGTGTAAACCTCTAGCGAATTGGTACGTTTTTGGAATTAAAAAAGCAATGATGGCTGAGGTATTTGTGCAAAGTAGTAGGCATCACCACACACGCACACACGTTCGCACATACACACAGACTTATCTGGAGTCCTGGATGGATTGTTTAGGTTGAATCTGTGTGTGGGAATGTGAAGCTCTAGGGAAGTGTGTGTATCTGTTTGGTGAGTGTCAGGGGCCCTGGCTGGAGACGTCCACACTGGAAGAGGCCTGTGACATCTGGGATGACATCCTTCCTTAATGTAAACAGCATTGTGTCAGGCCATATCTGCTTCGAAACATTAACCTCGGTGTTATGATGCAGGTCAGCTTCAGGTCAATGTTGGTTAACTTAGTATTTACGTTGTTCTAATTTATTAAAATGTTTTATTTGAACTTTATATTTACAACCCCAAACAACCGCCCACCCCAAGCCAGCAAAAAACAAACAAAATCCAAACCCCCAGCCTCCACCAACCAACACAAGTAAAACAGATAGCTGGCTAACATATAATTCTACCCCAAATTATTAATTTTTTTTACATTGTTTCTTGTGAAAATCAGGACTCTCACAGACTTATTCCCTGCGGATGCCCGAGAGAGCTAACCGTGCTACAAATGTGCTGCAAATCCTCACAACACAAACACATTTAAAAAACACAAACACATTTAAAAAAAAAAAAAAAACATGTTTCAAGGGAACCCTAAAACTGGACTGACCCGGCTATTTAGGTTATGGGTTTTTAGGCTAATAAAATACAAAAGACAAGTGAATTAGGATGTCCAACAAACAAACTCACCTTTATAAACGATCACCTAACTTCACCGAGCAATAGTGGCTGTCACGTTTTTGGGTCCCCTTGAAACATTTTGGTGTAACATTACTGTTGCAAGTGTTGTGATAAAATACACTGCGTTTTTGTAACTTGTTTGGGTTGTGAGAAAATGTAGCGTGTTTTATTAAATTGTTTTGTGTTTTTAATGGGCATGTGTTGCGAGGATGAAGAGCTTTTCTCAATTTGCAGGTTTTCTTAAATTGCTGGACACATCTCCAGCATATAGTGAAGTATATAACACACACTGAGTTCATGTTCAGTCAGCAGCTCGAGCGCCTCCGGAAGACTGTGTGCCATTAGGAAATCGCCGCGTTAAAGGTCTGTTCTTTTTAGAAGCCAATGATCTTCACAGCCTGACCGAGAGACGTTAATGTGGGTCTCAGAGCGGACAGAAAGCACTGCTGTAAACTACACGGTAAAAACCCCCAAATGTGCAAGGAAGCCTATTGTTTAAAGGTGTTAGCTCTTTGTAGACCCGTAAAGTGATTTAAATTAATAAATAGCAACATTAACAAATGAATAAGGGATTTTATACCCTTTCTGAATATACAAAGTTCTAATGTTATAGGGGCTACACTATTTGAAAAAAAAATCACTTACCGCGAAAATCACGAACAGCTGGAAAAATCATGTTGCTGTGTTTAATGGAGTGTTGAGAATGCGGGGGAAATAAATGAGGAAAAACAAATCGCCTGTCGCCCTCTGCTGTTGACGATGCACCATCACCACTATAACTGGCACGTGAAATGAGAAGACACTGGGTACTGATATTGTTTGTAATGCTTTGAAAACTCAAAACGCAATATTCAAAGATAAACGATGTATAACAAAAACATCTATCTATCTATCTATCTATCTATCTATCTATCTATCTATCTATCTATCTATCTATCTATCTATCTATCTATCTATCTATCTATCTATCTATCTATCTATCTATCTATCTATCTATCTATCTATCTATCTATCTATCTATCTATCTATCTATCTATCTATCTATCTATCTATCTATCTATCTATCTATCTATCT